>JALJVW010002698.1:0-32992 GCA_024865655.1 Emberiza elegans
GGACTGTAAAAAAAAAAAAGTTGAAAGGTATCCTAAAAAATATGAGTGAGTGAAGGCAGCAGGGACGCTGCGAAGGTCGGACCTAATTCAGACATCTGATTTGAGGTGAGCAATTGGGAAAAATAATGGGAAATATTTTATCAAAGGAGGAAATTACTGTTTTGTCCACGTAGAAAACTTTATTGAAAAGACCAAGTGTCCAAACTTTGGATTATGTGCGCAGTTTACTGATATGGTGCAAATCACAGGACTTTGAAACTGATGCCGACACTGCCTTCAGTGTCCGGGCATGGAAAAAAGTTGGGAAGAGACTGTGGTAAATAGGTATGATTTGTGCTGATAAAATTGAAACAGTAATCTATATTTATCATATAATAATTAGTATTTGGGAATAAGAAAACAGTTAAAAGTTGTAATGCCAAAGAAAGGGAGAGGAGGGGCTCCACCCCCTCTCCTGCAGATGTTCAAGGCAGGAAAAAGCAAGAGATAACAGTTACTAAAAATTAACAGAAAGGAAACCAAAACCTGGTAGGGTCCCAGAAAATGCTAATTATAAGGGATTTATTGCTTTGATATGTAGATCTAGTGATATGTTAGTCTTGGCTTACATTGTACTGGCTTGGTGCCCATGTGTAACCCAAAGGTGAATTAAAGGGCACAGAGGAAGACCACAAAATCTTCATCAGAAGACTCCCAAAAGACTTGTGTGACCACCAAACTGAGCGGTGGCACATGTGCAGTAAAGGTGTTAATGAGGGCGGAGATAGAGATATGATGAACTGAAACCAGGAGGAGATGGTATTAACACATGGCATATAAGGAAGAGTCTTCCCTTGGCAAGCTCGTAGGCGAGGAGCCCTTCACTCCGTACCCCGAGGGTTTTTTTTTTGCTTATGCATTATTATTAGAACCAAATTATCCTTATTTATTTATTTTATAAACTATTCAATTAAAATTGCTGCTATCTCAAATATTGTTTTTTTTTTTTATGAGGGGATAATTGGGCAAACATAACATATGGGAAGTGATATTTAAGGGGATAACCATTGTTGATTTGGCTGCTACTTGGAGGCTGTTGTATGAGGCATTGAAGGAATGGAAAGTAGAACAAGATAGAGAGGAGCAATTGGAGGAGCAGGAATTGGAGCAAGAAACTGGAGTAGAGGAACAGGAGGAAGATGAGACTGAGCCTGTCGATGTTCTCCCCTGAGGAGGCTGCTGCAGCTGCTGCTGCTGTGGAGCTTTCCCCAGGATTTGCTATCGTGAGAATTAAACGGCAGGCTGGGACTGTTCCTCCGTATTTATCTCCTAAAGAATATGTTAAACCTGTGTATATTTCGCCTGCTCAACAGTTAGCAGAATTGAGTGTCAGACCAAAATATCTTACACCTGCACAGAAACTAGCAAAATGAAGTTACAGAAGAAGCGGAGTGAAAAACAGGCTGGGCAACGGCTGCCCTTCCACCCCCCCCCCCTGGTCAGCTGCTCCCCCCCCCGCATCCCCTTCCCGCAGCTCCCCTCATCCCCTGGGCCAGCTCACTCCCTTCCTGCGGCTCAGCTGCCCCTCCCGTCCCCATTCCTCAATCAGCTGTCCCTCCCCCACTCTCCTGTGGATCAGCTGCTCCCCCCCCCCGCTGCTTTCCCTTGAGCCGTCCGCCCCGCCTTTGCCCTCCTTCGAGTCGTCTGCCTCCTCCTCATGTTCCCTTGAGCCAGCCTTCCCCTCTTTGCCCCCCTTCGAGCAGTCTGCCTCCGCTCCACCCCCGTTGAGCCCTCTGCCCCCCTCCTTCCCGAACTAGTAGAACAAATGCAGTCTTTAATATTGTGTCCTGCCCTGTCTAGTGACAGCTCTGATGATGAGCTGCCAGTTATGAGTACATCTAAAAAGACACAGGAATCTGTTTCTGTTTAACCTCCTAGCAGATCCAGGTCTGCTGTTTCTTGGACTCTGCCTCCCTGCCAGGTGGCTGTGACTCCTCGACATCCTTTGCATTTTTGGGAGCATGTAAGAATGAAAGCAGCTGAAGTAGGAGATTGGAATGTGTTAGTGAAAATAGGTCCACCTAGAAGGATGGGGATGACTGCTGCTTCTGATGGGCCTGTTGCTTTTACTGTTTTCAAAACTGCTTCTAATTCAGGACAACAAGACAGCCATCAGGTTTTTTCATGGAGGGTTGTACAGGACCTTCAGTCCAAAGTAGACCAGTATGGTGTTAACTCTTCGCAGGTGATGCAACTGATTCGTGTTTTAAATGCTGATGTACTTGCACCTTATGATATTGTTCACCTTGCTATGATTCTGTTTCAACCAGTGCAGTATGGTGTGTTTCAAGCTACCTGGAAGCAAATGGTTGAAAGTGTAGCTTTGGACAATATGCAGTTACCTCAGTAGGATCCACATCACGCTGTGGGAGTTGATGCCTTGCTGGGCAATGGACCATTATCTAACCCGGATTTACAAGCAAGATGGGATCCCCTGGTTCTTGCACAGGCCCAGCAGGTGGGTATGAGTGCCTTGCTTAAGACAATGGAGATGGCAGTTCCTAAACCGAGGAATTTTACCATCCAGCAAGGGGTGAAGGAACCTTTTCTGCAGCTTGTGGAGAGGGTTGCTGCAGCCCTTGAGAAGCAACTAGACGATGATAAGTTGAGGCAAATTTTATGCAGACAGCTAGCACAAGAAAGTGCGAATGACGATTGTAGGAGAATTATTGATTCTTTACCAGGAGAACCCTCACTGTCTGATCTTGTAGTTGCTTGCTCAAAGGTCGGTTCAGTTGAACATAAAATAGCTGCTTTAGCAAGAGTAATGAAGTCCTCACCCAGATGTTCAGGAAGAATCAGGACATGTGAAGACCCAATGCCATCAATCTGCTGGACGATGTGCACACTCCAGGGTAGTTTGGGCCAGTAAGGTGCCTTGTCATCGATGTGGTAACTTTGGCCATATTGCTAAATTTTGTAAGTTACGATCTTTTTCAGGTGGTCGACAAGCACAGGGAAACTGGAAGCGGAACGCGAAGGGGCGCATGGAGACACAAATACCCCAATGACAATCACGAGCCCTGCCAGCACTGCAAAGCTCTCCATTTGTGACCAATACACAGGGGCCACAAGAGGCTCGGCAGGGATTGATATACCGGTAGCAGAAACAGTGACTATTTTGACAAGAGGTATATGTAAAGTGCCTCTTGATGCTCATGGTCCTATAGGCCAAGGTTTGAGTGCTTTTTTGATGGGAAGATGTAGTAGCACTATTCAAGGTATTAATGTCCATTTGGGTCTTATTTATTCTGATTATGTGGGACAAATTCAGGCTATGGTGTCTGTTAGTGAACCTCCTGTTGTTATTCAAAAAGGTACTTGTATTGCTCAACTTGTTCCTTTTATGAGTTATGTTCCAACTGTAGTGGACCAGAGTCGTGACACTGGAGGTTTTGGATGTACAGGACCACCTCATGTTCTCTGAACTCAAAAGGTGACAGATGAGCGTCTGGTAATACAGTGTTTGCTTACTGCTGAGAGATATCACCCAGAAGCTACTACAATATCGGGTTTACTTGACTCAGGAACAGATGTAACTTAACACAGGAGCAGATGTAACTATAGTTTCACAGCTTGTATGGCCTCCAACATGGCCCCTCACGCAATCAACCTTTGGAGTTGTTGGGTTAGGTGGATCAACTGCCGGTGCTTCATCTGCAATTGCGATCACTGTAATACATCCGGAAGGCCAACAAGCTAACATTAGACCATATGTTACTAATGCTCAGCCTAATTTATGGGGATGTGATTGCTTAACCCAATGGGGTGTTGAAATTTCCACGGATTTTTAGTGGGGGCCACTGGGATGCAGGGCTTTAAACGTCCAGTTGTGTCCTTGACATGGCTGACAGATAAGCCTTTCTGGATTGAGCAGTGGCCCCTGCCTACTGAAAAGCTTCTTGCCCTGCGAAGCTTAGTGAAAGAACAATTACTAGCTGGACATATTGAAGACTCATTTAGCCCATGGAATACACCTGTGTTTGTAATCTGGTAAATGGAGACTTTTGCATGATTTGCAGTGGATAAATGCTCTGATGGCCGCAATGGGTGCTTTACAATCAGGTCTCCCAACACCTACAATGATTCCACAAGGATGGGAAATAATTATCATTGATTTGAAAGATTGCTTTTTTACAATTCCATTGGCTGATCAGGATAAGGAAAAATTTGCCTTTACGGTGCCTTCTTTAAATACTGCGGAACCAGACCAAAGATATCAGTGGACTGTTTTGCCTCAAGGAATGAGAAATTCTCCGAGTATTTGTCAGTGGTTTGTGGCACAGGCTTTGTCTAAGGTCCGAGAGCAATTTAGCAATTGTTATTGCTATCATTATATGGATGATATCTTGTTGGCTTCTGAAAATAAACAACAATTGTTGGCTCTCAAACAATGTGCTGTGAAAAATTTAGAGGCCTTTGGTTTGGTTATCGCCCCAGAGAAAGTCCAAAGACAGGTGCCATGGAAATATTAGGGGTTGATAATCACCAATACACAAATCGTGCCTCAACCTATAAAATTGGACATTGATATCAAAACTGCTGTTGTGCAGAAGTTGGTTGGTGCAATAGGTTGGCTTAGGCCGTACTTGAGGATAACCAATAATCAACTGCAACCTTTGTATGACTTATTATCAGGGATAACTTCCTCTGCCGATGAGAGATATTTGATTGCTGCAGCAAAAAAGGCTGTAGAAGAAGTTGAATTGGCCTTAACATTTAAATTTGTTACCAGGTTGGATGTTTCCGTTGGTGTGCAATTGTTGATTTTGAGAGATAATGAAATACCATGTGGATTGTTGTGTCAATGGAATGACAAATGGGAAGATAAACTGCATATTTTGGAGTGGATATTTTTGTCTTTCAGGTCCAGACATCATTATCAAAGGTCGCACATGCTGCCATGAAATCTTAGATTGTGATCCTGTAACTATTATCATACCAGTACAGCAATGGTATTTCGAGTGGTGTTTTCGAAATAATCATGAGCTGCAATCAACTTTATCTTCTTTTACAGGTGACATAACATCATTTACCGTCTCATCCTATTTTTAATTTTACTAAGGAGATTCCTTTTCAGGGCAAACAACTTTGCTCTTCTGTACCAGTGGAAGGTACAAGAGTTTTTACAGATGAATCTGGAAGAACTGGAAGGGTTGCTGTAGCTTGGAAGAAAGATGACCACTTGGAACATGAAGTAATGGTTCAACAAGGGTCTCCTCAGTTAATTGAACTTTGTCCCATACTTTTGGCATTTACCTTATTTCCTAGCTCCGTAAATATAGTTACTGACTCTGTTTATGTTGCTAATTTAGTAAAGCAGTTGGATCAAGCTGTGTTGTACAATGTAAAGGAGAAACCATTATTTGTCATGTTGTTGAAATTGTGGACTGTTATTCGTAACCGAAAGCATTCTTATTTTATTATGCATATTCGTAGCCATACATAGCTACCCGGATTCTTTGTGGAACGTTAATGCCTATGTGGATTCCCTTGTGGCTGCCTCAGCAGTAAAAACTGTGCCTAATGTGTTACAGCAAGCTGTTCTATCTCACCAATTTTTTCATCAGGGTGCTCAGGCACTACGGCAGCAATTTAAATTATCACATAGTGAAGCAAAGTCAACTATTTCTTCGTGTCCTGATTGTCATATGTCTCGTGTCTCACAATATTACGGTACTAATCCTAGAGGCTTACTCCCTCTGCAAGAATGGCAAACAGATGTTACAAAGATGCCTGAATTTGGCCGTTTAAAGTATGTTCACATCACAATTGACACCTTTTCCCATGCCATGGTCGCTTCAGCATTGGCAGGTAAAACAGCTTGGGATGTTATTCGTCATTTTTGCCACGCCTTTTCCATCTTAGGCGTTCCATCACATGTAAATACGAATAATGGCCCAGCGTATGTTTCAAAGAAATTGCAAGTATTTTATCGTGCCTGGGGCGTTGGTCATTCTACTGGTATTCCTCATGCTTCGACAGGCATGATAATAATTAAACGTGCTCATGGTGTGTTGAAGCGCCAGGTACAAAAACAAAAAGGGGGAATGCAGAAGGAATCACCTCAAGTGAGACTAGACAAAGCCATTTATGTCTTAAACTTTTTGTGTCCTTTACCTGACTTACAAGTCTCTCCTATATTCTATCATTTTTCATCTTTGAATTCAAAACAGCCAAACTTTAAGAAAGGTATTAAGGTTTGGGTAAAAGATTTAATTACGGGAAAATGGACCGGTCCAGTAGAATTAATAACATGGGGAAGAAGATACGCATGTGTTAAATGGCCCTCGTTGGGTCTCTGCCCGTAGTGTCAAACCTTATTTGGAGCACACAGAAAAGGACAGGATGAGTGGTTCTACAGTGAGAGCAAAATGAATAGGTAATTGTATTGGTTATTAGGTGGATGGAAGCATGGACCCTCAAGGAATGTGTGGTAAAGATGGTAATTTAAGACAGAGTAAGGGGAATTATAGGTTTACATTGAAATTCCAAAAGTTAAGTTAGTAGATGTTACTTTTGCTTCATTTTCTTGAATTCTCTTATGAAGAGGTTGGTAGTACTGAGAAGTGTGCCTAGTACCATCTCCTTTTGCAGGGCACCGATGGTCCCAAAATAGGGGAATTTGATGTACCTAAGGAAGAAGTGTTGCTTTTGCATAGGAGTTGAACTAATAGCTGAAGTCCACACTTTGATCAACTAGGTTGGTTGCCCATTATGATAGCAGAACCAGTTCCAAGGCTAAGTGGATGCTACTTAGTTCTGAGTGGTGACTAGGCAGATGACTTGGTCTCTGACTCTGTGTGGGAGAAAGTTATTTGACTAGAAGTGAAGGTGTCATTCTGCTACAAATGTGTCATCTGGAAATTGTGAGGTCTGTAACGGTATTTGAAGATCTGTCTTTATGTGTTTTGTTTGTACATGAACTTTAAGATTGTGAGGGTGTGTGTGTGTTGTGGAGTTGGTAGAAGTTGGTTATCTGTAAGTGAATGAACAATGGATCCTCCATCTGCTCGGATTTTTGCAAGGGGCCCTGCAGAAGTCCTTAGCAGTTGTTATTTGCTGGTCAAATACAAAAAGGGGGAATTGTGGGAGAGACATTCTATGCTGTCCTGTGAGCCAGCAGGGCCTTCTGAAGATAAGGAGAAGCCCTATATCTCTCCTGAAGGAATGCCAAGGTTGTTACCATGGAGACCAGAGAAGGAGAGAAAGTTGGGAGATATGGACTCTCACTGGCTCAAGAGTGACCGGGCTCTCTGGGTGTCTACTGAGAACTTTGTTTCTCTTTTATGACCAATGGGCACTGTATATGTGTTAGATCGGTGTCAATATTTGGAGGAACTATAAAAGATACATTGGTCCAATTAAATCTCTCACTCTTCTGATGGAGTTGTGTATTATTGTACTGTGCCGTGCTCTATAGTGACAATTTACCAGATAAAAATTCTTTGTGAGGTGACATACTTCTCTGGCATTCAGTGCACTTGAATTTGAACTCTTTTGTACAAGGTTCACCTTTCCCTGTGTATCTGAGCACTGATGACACCAGTCAGACTGGCAACTCCCTTGGACTCCAACAGCTATTGATTACTAGTTTATGACTGTAGAATGGGTTGTGTTGGAATGGACCTTAAATATCATCCAGTCTGGATGGGCCATGGCAGGGACACCTTCCACTGTCCCAGGCTGCTCCAAGATCCAATGTCCAACCTGGCTTTGGGCGCTGGCAGGGATCCAGGGGCAGCCCCAGCTGCTCTGGGCACCCTGTGCCAGGACCTCTCCACCCTCCCAGGAAACAATTCCTACCCAATATTCCATCTAACCCTGCCCTCTGGTAGTGGGAAGCCATTCCCCTTTGTCCTGTCCCTCCATCCCTTATAAATTGTCTTTTCCATCTTTCCTGTATCTTCTTCAGGCACTGGAAGGCTGCAATCAAGTTACTCCAAAGCCTTTTCTTCTACAGATTGAACAATCACAAGGAAGTGGTTTTTCCTCTCGTTAAAGTCAAAGATAAATTAATTATAACACACAGAGTGGAGAGCTTACTTGTACCCCATTTTTCTAAAATAGCAGTGCAGTGGCACCATCACTCCCACCAAGCCCTTCCCTGCAGGTCCCAGTGCAGGCCAGGCAGTGACACACACCCACAGCAGGGACTTGTGTGGCCACTGCACATTTGCACACACAGACATGACATTTCCACCTACAACCCAGGCAAGGGATATTCCCACACCTATCCTGTTTGCAGGCACTGAGGACTGGACAGCAGCAGAGCCAGCCTGGCCTGTTCCAGCTGATGGACTGAGCACTGCCAGCTAATTGTGTACCAGGTCTTCACTCAATTCCCAACAAGAACACTGGATGAGTGATGTCATGAAACACCTTAAAACACATTTATGCACATTTAAATAATTCAGAACTCAGGAACACAGCTTTCTCGCTCAGCTCACCATCACAAACAGCTCATTCAAATCACATCCAGGCCTGGACATTTCAGTGAATGTAACTTCCTTTTCTTTTTACTCTCCTGCTCTGGCTCTGAGTGTCTCACACCCTGCAGTACCACAGGTCCTCAGACCCTTGGCGTGCAAAGGGTGGTGAGGTCGCATGCTCTGGCCTGGGGCTCCCATCCAGAGCCCACTCTGCAGCTGCACGGAAGGGATTCCAGTGAAAGGTACAGAAGGATATGATGCACTCTGTAATCCTCTTCCCAGCCCACAATCATACCCCATACCTCCCCGAAGGTAACTAATAAAAGTTAACAGTAATAGCTCAGGTATCCACCAGAAGCCCTAGTGAGAATTATGCAAGGACGAGCAGTGCGGCTTCCCTTCCAAGTAGTAAGTTAAATGGCTTTAAACAGGATGTAATTGGGTGGAACAGGGAAAGATAAAAAGGCATCCCCTTAAAGCAATCTCAGCACTTATCAGCAGGCAGAACCATCATCTGTCCCCCTGCCCCTCCACCCATAGCTGGGGGTCCACTGCACATGAACATTAAGATAATATTCCTCACAGCTCATTTATAATTCACCATAAAAGCATAGAGAAGTCTCCAAAGGGGGCAGGTCCTCCCACTCCTCACTCTACTGATACCTCCCAAGATAAGACCAGCCCTAATGGCTGCAACTTCGGAGCCACCCCAGGAGTTCCATCACATTTCTGGGTGGATTGTCACAACCAGACAACAAGACAACCAGGCAACTAGGCAACACTACCAGGCAACAAACTGGGTGTCACCAATAGCGGCAGCATCCCTGGGGCTCTTTGCAACCAAATCTTTATGTAGTATCAAACTACACAGTGATCCTTTTCAGGAAAAAATTCCTTGAGTCACTGTAACAGAACAGAAAATCCTGTTGTGGGAGTCTTTCCTTTTCTTCTTTTTTTTTTTTTTACAACTCCCACATTTTTAAAATGTGGGAAATGCTGTAAGTTACAGTTTTTGTTTGGTTTTTGTGGAGTCTGAAGTCTCTCATTCACAGATGTACAGAGACGAATAACTTTAATCTTACAAAAAGAATGTATTTCGAAACAAATACATCCCACCTATCCTATATCAGACACGCGAATGAGGCCTGACTAAAGTATTCAGCAGCTTCTTCTCTTTTCTTCTTTATCCACAGGAGTTTAGAGTGGGCTCATTATTTTTTGAGGTTCCTTTGCAAAATGTATTACTTAGTCATCTAAATAATGAGAAATCCACAATAATGTCTTTCTCTAAAACAACCAAACATTCTTGCATTCAATTTTTTTTTTAGCTATGCCAGTTTAATTTCAGTGACTTGTGTATATTCTCTTTTACCCAATTTCAGAATCTTCTGTAAACAAGAATTTTAGTTTCTGTATAATTCCAAAATAACAATAGGTGCCGTGTTTGGAACTCAACGTCTTTTGGAAAAACAAACTTAAAGATTTATCTACTTTATACACAAAAGCTTGGGACTTCATGAACAACACTGTTATTCATACACAGATTTACAACGGCATCTTTTAACTGAATATTACTTAAATAATACTCTGTCTCTGATAGTCCCGTTTCAGTAGTACATATGATATGTTTCATATTTCTTGGAAAAAGCAATTTGCAGTTGATTTTGTTTTCTATTTTTCCTAAAAATATTCAGTTTTTTGACCTTTGTAGTTGAAGATCTGCTTTAATTGTGTTTCAGGATCAAGACTCTGGTAGGTGCAATTATGCTCTTGTAAAACAAATAGCAATATTTAGCTAAACTCCCACTGTCTCATGAAAAAAATACCTAATTGCCAAAATCTGATATTTTAATTTAATATCTTTGCTGCAACAACACACTGAGTTCCTAGCACTGCAAAAATTAATGAGCTTTGTTTTGAGAATTAACTTGAGCTGTAAATAAATAGGCATCTCCACATCTACATGTTCACAGGAATTTATTAGACAAATAATAGGAAAACACTCTATATTTTATCCCTTTAGGCTTTCAATGGCACTAACAGATCACGAATGGATCTTTCCTAGGTATTCAGCACATCTAATAAGGGTATGGCTCTGCATGTAGCATGGACTTCATTTGGAGGCTTAAATTATTCACTTGATTTAAAAAAACCCAGACCAACTGATTTCAATCTTGGCTCCTTTCACAAAATATAATGATCTTCTAAAATGGCATAACACTTTAAATTAATGGTCTGAGGCACCACCAAAAGCCGTAACATTTTCAAATTCAGTGCCAAACAGTTAAACAAGTACCCACTAGATAGCTTTTAACATGTAAGGTCATAGTATTTCCCAGGGCCCAATAAATAAAGAAGGAAATTTTCTTCAGTGAAAAAATACAGGTTTTGTTTTGCATTTCTTGTGCTCAACAACAAAAAAATCACATTCCATTATATATTTATAATGGGGAAACAAGCAATATTGTCTGAATAAAGGATTTTCTCAAAAGGGAAAAAATAAACTGTTCTGGCAAAGAATCTCCTCTGTCCTGGTTTCTGTATGACCATGGTTAGAGCTTTTTAGCCAGTATGTCCTTGCAGAAGGAAGTGCTGGAGAGTCAGTCCTGAGAGGAGGGGCTGAGGAAGGCGGGAAAGGGGTTCAGCCTGGAGAAAAGAAAGCTCAGCGGGTACCTTCTGGCTCTGCACAACTCCCTGACAGGAGGGGACAGTCAGGGAGGTGTTGCGCTCTGCTCCTAGGAGGAGAGGGAATGGCCTCAGGCTGGGCCAAGAGAGGCTCAAGTTGGACACCAGGAAGAATTTCTCCATGGAAAAGGTGGTCAGGCCTTGGCAGGAGCTGCCCAGCAAGGTTTGGAGTCCCCATCCCTGGAGATGTCCAAGGGAGAGATGCTTGTTTTTTTCCTTGTTTATTCAATAGGGAATCCAAAATCTACTGTATTTAACCTACGCCAAGTCTTGAATTAAGAACCCAGCAAAACTTTTTTTCAAGGCCAGAGCTCCATTCAAGTTGTGTCCTTGGTTTTATACCCTTTCTCTCTAACATTTCTCTTTCACTCCTGCCTCATACAGATGCTTCTTGTCTTCCCACTTTTCTCACAGACATGCTTCACTTGACAAATTAATAACTAATGAAGCCCTTCTGCTCTCCCATGCTTTGCATAAGCCTTTATTCTGGCTGATGACGTAGGATTGTTTTCTGTGAAGATTCCTTTAGTTTTAACAATTGCCTTTGTAGAACTGGTTAATTATTTATAACTAGTAGTTCTCCTAAATGAAGAGCAGCTGTTTAAATTATGCAAAATTATAGGTCCATTGCCATTCATACTAAAGTGATGATAACCCTGGGGTTTTGACAATAGAATATAAACATAGTATATTTTTTCAAAAGGTATGTAGCAGCAATGACCATTGATTGGTTGTCTTGGCTTTACCTTAAAACAATTTTATATAAAGAAGTAAGTGTCATTTAATAATTTTCTCAAATATTTCCAAAGACATGTTCCTTTTCATTTTGCTGTCCTGGTTCAGGGCAAATTTGGGAGAAAACCTCCAAAAGGGGCCCCTCCAGAAAGCAAACCCACACAGCCCCTCCCCCCAACCAGGTCGGGAAGGACTCCTCAGAGAGAAGTGGAAAGAACTTGTTTATTTAACAGGCACAGTACCCCCCAGCACACAAAATGAACAATACCAGATGACACCACTCTTTCACTGCTCTGAAAAATATGACAAATTCAGAAAGTCTCTCTTGGGGGTGGTCGCTCTCTTGTCAGCCCGTCCTGTGCTGGGGTAGCTGCTGCAGCCACAAGGTGCAAACTCTTGGTGTTTCCCAGGTCCCAGTCTGGAGCAGGTTCGAGTAGGTCCAAAAAAGGGAAGGAGAAACAGTCCAGGGAAAATTTGGACTGCTTAGCTAAACTAACTAATGAGCAGAAGCAAAAAGCAAGAGCAAAGCAGAAGCAAGAGCAAAGCAAAAGGCAAAGGAAAAAGCAAAAGCAGCACTATGTACTGCCCTGTCTCAGTGTCCCACCAGCCGTGGGGGAGCGGCTGATTGCAAAACCAAAACAAAACATTCACTCTTCAGAGCCAGTTTTGAAGGCACAGAACATAATATGCAGCATAAACAGAACACACGGATGAGGATACAAGCATCATAACGTCACCCTAGGACAGTCTGCAGTAACTCCCTGCTGCAAAGTACCTTTAAAAACATAATTACTTTCAGTATTAGAGATGCAGAGTCCTTAAGGCTGAATATGTAACATTAAGGTGATACACACAAAGCAGCACATGAGAGGTTGAGTGTGAGGGGATGTGTTGGGACTCTGGGAAAAGGAGGATTTTCATATAAAACCATTAGAGTAAAAGCACTTCTCGGGAACAGATACATAACCCAGGTTGCATAGTTGAGTCATAATTTCCTGATATTTCTTGTATTTACCACTCATGAAAGCTAGTAGGGATTCCATTCAATACAATAGATTAGGAAACTATTCCAGTTACAACTTCAGCAATTACAGGAACTCTACCTCACTTCCATTTTAGAGAACAGCAGAAAATGTTAATTCTCAAATTAATTAAGTTTAAAGCCTCATATTATTGAATTAACTTCTTTTTTCATTTCAAGTAAGTATAAAACCTTAGTGACCTTATCTGATTTTAATATCTATTCATTACATAGAGAGGAGGTGAACAAGGCTCTCAAAGTTGTCTTGTCAATCGCCCCTCCAATGGCTGGAGAAGACCTGCACCCTGCAACTGACTGACAGGACATGGGGGGGGCAAGCACCTTATCAGCTACCTTGTCAATCACCCCTTGATGACCTGAAGGTGTTTAAGAAAAGACTGGATGAGGCACTCAATGCTCTACTCTGGGTGATAGTGTGAGCATCAGAGGTCTTTTCCAACCTACATGATTCTGGGATTCCCTATCTGATCTCCTGAAGTATCTTGAGGGGTGAGGAGTGAAAGAGCTACTGCTTGTTTTTGAGAGGATGCCCCAAAACTGCCCCAGTTGCCTTTTTTAGAAACAGCTCCTTGAATGTTCCCAACTCTCAGGAGTGTGTGTAAGTGTAAATACTGGTACTTGCCATGTCAGAGCATTGTTTGGCCATCAAAATCTTTCATGTAGGAATTGTGGCTACACCAGACTCTTGTGGCTTCTGGTGAAAATAAAAGTTGAGTTGTTGAAATTCCTCTCATTGGCTTTTACCTTATTATTTCCAGTGCTGTGTTCTGTGTTTTCCACCCCGTGTATTGCAAGGCTTTGAGCTGTAGCTGTTCCTCCTCAGCAGCATCTAAATCCCCTGCTTGGCTTTTTCTTTCATGCAAAGGCTTTTGCTTGTTTACAGTGCTTTCTTGGCTGCCACTGTCTCATGCGCATGCCCTGTGTTGCCCCAATCCCTGCTAACACCCAGGTGCTACTCTTGTGCAAAGCAGCAAAAATTCTCAGCTGGAACCACCCATGTGCTTCTTCCTGATCTAAAGGAGCCTGGAAGTGGTCTGGCTACTGTTCTTTATCTCTGATCTCCACTAATGGGAGGATTTCCCAGAAGTGGTAGAGGGGCTGGGTTCAGGAATAGTTGAGTATGAAAAAAGTGAGCCACACCCACTCACCCCACTTGAAAATAACCCAGGACCATCACAAAAACATCTCTGGCACTTTCATAGTTGATATTATTAATTATAGTCAACAAGCTTGATTTTGTTTGCTTCTCTTTGACAAGAGGTTGGGGGGGAGGGGGGGACAGACTTCTGCCTGCTTTATAAAGGGAGACCCTGGAGGCTCTTTCCTTCCCAGAGGGGCTGCACCTGGTTGGCACCAGGGCTTTCCTGGCTGGGCCCACTCAGAGTCACTGAGCTGGGCTGTGTTCTAAGGGTGGCGCTGGCCCATCTGCGGTGCGTCTGGCACGTGTGACATCAGGGGCAGTGTGTCACAATGGGGGCAGCTGGAAAAGGCCCCTGCAGGTAACAGTGGCTCTGCACAGCCTGGGCAAGCGGTGAGTGCACAGGTGGCAGGGCTGGGCTGGGCCAGGGCCGGGGCACAATGCTACATCCAGGGCTGCATTGTACTCCTTGCATCCAGGGCCAGTACCTCATACTAGTGCCTTGGGAAGGGCACAGGCCTGCTGCTGTCATGCTGGGACAGGTCTTGCTGCCTGCCAGCTGTCTGGGGCCCTCTGCTTCCTGCCCTCCGCTTCTCGCTTCAGCCACCACAAGCTCCCTTGGTAACCACACTGAAAGCCTTGTCTCTCTCTTGCTGACTATGGCAGACCAATCAGTCCTGGCCCTCTTTGTGCTGCTCATCTTCCAGTTCCCACAGCCTGTGGTGACTGGATTTGATGAGCTAGAGTGGCAGCCGCATGTGGGGCACCTGGAGCAGGACACCATGGATCTGCCTGAGCCTGGCTGGGGAACCCTGCTCAGGGCTGTCTTGTAGCTGTGGCCCTTCTGGGCTACTGCCAAGTGCTGTTCCTGCCTTTGGCTCCCTGGTTTTGATGCAGAAGGGCAGCTGGGAGGCAGACAGCAGAGGCCAGGAGAGCTCAGGAAGAGGCCTTGAGTTGCAGGCTGGAAATCAAGCACAGAAGGCTTTGCTTAAAGCAGGGCTTCAAGGACATAAAGGTCATGTGGAAGACTGTGGTGGTTTTGTATTAATTGACTTTTGGTGAAGAGGTAAAGAAACAACAACACAGAAGTAATTTTCTGAAGTTGCTGCTAAGAGCTTCCTCTGTGCCAGGCAAAACCAATAGCTGGCTAGCTCTGCAAATTGGCACCTTGTTAAACCACTAAAAAGCTGAACATGCCTCTATGAACACACATGTTAAAAATTAACAAACCCCAGGAATTTCTCTCTTTCTTCCAGCTGGGGAACAGGTAACAGGATGACCCAGCATCCATGCTGAAGCAAACAGATGTTGTCATAGCTGGGATCCAAATGAGAAGTTTGAACAGAGAGAGACAAAAGTGATGAAGACCTTTTCTCCCAAGAAAGAAGAAGAAAACCTCTGTTCCTAGACATGAAGATGATCTCAGAGACAGATAAAAAGAACATATGCTTTTGAACAGTTCATCCTTAAAACGGTAACCCATAAGCTTGACAGGGCCCATAAACATAGCTATGGGAAGGCTGCAAAAGATGGGAGGTACTTCATGAGAGCAGATTTCTGGGTAGCTGCTATTCATGGAAATTAAAAGCCATAAGAGAACAGTTTCATGTGAAGAAGTCTCCATGGCATGGCAAGAAAGACTCCTCTCCCTAAGTGGACTGAAAAAAGACTATTCTAGAAGTGGTAAACTGACTGAAAATCCCAGGTTTTGTCTCTTTATATTGTCAGTGGAAAAGGAAAGAGGGTATGGGGGGAGGAGAGATATTCTGAAGGTTTTATTTTGATCCTCATTATTCTTTCTTTTAGTTATGTTAATAATGTTTTCTTTATACCCTTTAAAGCTGAGCCTGCTTTGCTTTTCTGCTAATCCTATCTTGCAGCAGAGAATGAGCAAATAACTCTACTGGGTGAATGGGCATTTGGCCAACACTGAACACACTATATTAAATTGATGCATTGGCCCAGAAATCTCAGATTGGCAAACCAATACCACTACAAAGACCATGAAAGTGATGCAGAGGACAATGGCCAGATGAATTCAAACATATAAGAAGATGAGGAGAAGGGTGAAGATAAGCTGGGCAGGCTTTTGGAGGAGAACAGACAGTGGCCTGTATGAAGAAAACTTGCTGTTGGAGAAGCTTTTTTGGGCTGGGCAAGGCAAGCCACACACCTTTGTGACCAACCAGCGCACAGAGTTGTGCTTGCTGCTGAGCACAGCCCTGCACTGGGGCAGAGGCTCAGGACTCCCGCCAGACCCTGCCCTCTTCACTGGATTTCTTCATTGTATCCATATTCACTGCATCTATTAACATTTTCCCTGCAGAAGCCTTTCAGCTGCTGGAGGATGTATGGCTTTGAAGGAGAATTGGTCTGGCCAGACATACATGGATTTCAAAAAGAAAGAGTTTAGAAATAATTCTATATTTATTATTATATTTAATTCACTTTTTGTAGAATAATACAATTGTACAGTACATTATTAGTTATTTTTAATAAATAAGAATGAAAAATTAATATAAGTACAAGCCATAAAAATGAAAAAAATATCATTTGGGAGGAGATATAAACTTAATAGTCCAGAATGATGCCTTTTTATCATTTATGCTTTAAAAATGTATTATGCAGCAATGTATTATATGTAATATAGGATATGTGTTTTATGCATGATGTATAATATGGTATAATTTAGCAATAATACAGAAGACTATATTTGAATCTGTACCTTATAAATTGTGAATGGCATATGTCATGTCACAGATGTCATAGAATATATATAATAGCTATAAATCTAGGAACTCATAGAAACTATTGATATTATTAAACAAGGGTAGACATGATACTTTGATATTTATCATATATTTCAATAAAGTTGTCAGTTACATCTTGTTTCATCTGTGATGTTTCATGTGTCCATGCCAACCCTGGAACCCTGGGGCCATGCTGGCCCCATCTCATCCCTGGCAGCTCTGGCCCCAGCCCCAGCCCCATGTTCTTGATGCTGCTGTGCAAGGACGCAAGGCCACTGTTCTCCATGGCCCTGGTCTCCCTCTGCTTCCTCGGCAGCAGCGTGCTTGTTCTCAGCTGCTCAATGCTCTTGGCATTTGCAGGGTATCTGGGTAGGCGCTTCACCAGCCAGCCATTGAGCTGCAGGGGCACGGCTTTCCTCCCCTGCCGAGCTAACCTGCAAATGGTCCCTCCCATGCCCAGCATAAGCCATGCCCCTGCTCCTGTCAAAGGTGTCTGTCTAGTTGGCTGCCTGAACCCAGCCCTGATGCTGAGAGTGTTTTCCAGATTGAGGAGTTCTTGCAAGACAATGGCCATATTCAGCCGATGCACAATCCAGCCTGCTTGTAGTAATGGACAATGGGCACGTTCACAAATAATGAATAATGGACATATTCAGAAATGGGGCTGGTATATCTTTGAAAAAAAACCAAGAAGAGTTGTTAAGACTCAGCAAGTTTGTCAGCGAGCTTGGGAAAGTACGAAAAAAGTGAGCCATGGGTGGGCCAGACGACTGCAGCAAGATGTGTGAAAAATTAGGTGATCCAATCAGCATTCCAATTTAGACGCGTGAACAGCTAGGATTAACCAATCATGTATCAGCTAGAGACGTGTGGGCAGTAGAGATTTATTATAAATATAGTCTTTTTAGGGATAATAAATTTGGCTTCACTGGATCTTATTGGTGTGATGTCCCTGAACCTCTGCAACCTGCACCCTGACGCCAATCCCATGCTCTGAGTGCATTTTTCCACTGCCTCTCCCAATGTGAGGACACAGACAGTGCAGTCAGTGATGCTGGAGCCAGGCGGCAGCCACACAAGAGACAGCAGGCAGCAGCAGCGACGCCTCTGCCATAGTCTTGTGGCAACAGCTATGTTGAGTGTAGCTGGAGCCTGACCTGGCTCCTGCAGGGTCCTGGCATGTGGTCACTTCCACCATCTTGGGAAAGGTAGGTGTACATGGGCAGCTCTGTTCCAACCCTGCTTGCACCTGGTCCATGGTGCACTGTGACTGCACCTCTGCCGCCCGCCAAAACTGACCCCCCGGGCTGCCCCCGCCCTTGTCATTCTTCTCAGTCACCACCCCACATGGCGGCCACTCCTTGCAGTGCCATGGCCCTCCACTCAAGCCCGGATGTGTCCCTTTGCACTCCTAACTCTCCTCCACCCCTCCCCTCTATTTACAGTCACTGCCCCACTCGCTGCTTGCTCCCACCCCTCACCCTTCCCACACTTGGCAGCCGTGGAGCCCCTGCCGCTGTCCAGCATCACGCAGCAGCGAGGGGCAGGGTGCTGGCTTGGGGGGCAGCAGTACTGCTCTCTGTCCATAAGGCAGCAGCACTGCCTCCGAGTTCAGCCTGAGGCTGTGATGCGCTTTGGGGGCAAGCAGAAAACAGAGGGAAAAGTTGCCAGAGAGCTCGTTCTATTCCCTTCAGCCCTGGCATCTGTCCTTGTGGTTTCAGGGCACTTGATTTGTTTACTGCTAGATAAAAACATTATGGCATTATGTGCAAAACAACTACCCATCTCTAGTCAGAGTTTCCTACATTCCTGTGCGATAGAGTGGACAGAGAGAGTCTCTTTCCAAATGAATTTAGAGATAAATTTCTATTATTCGCCAATATATATAAATCTGAAAAACTTGACAGATTTTAGTTTTCTACACTCACCCCTCCCTGTGAATTTTCTGGCAGCTATGAGTCCCGTTGGGGGAGGGAACCCAGCATGACCCTCCCTCACCTGCTCCTGCACCGCAGCATGGCTCTCTCTGCTAGGGCCGTTGGGGTGCCCCAAATGACATCAGAGCCCCCAAGTCTCCACCCCCTCTCCCTCAGCCTTTTTCCTCACCTCCAAAGAAGGCACAGAATGAGTCAAACTGCCCTGGACAGCAGCACGGTGCTTTATTCAAGTCCTTTCCACATGTACATCCCCCTAAAAAGGGACTCCACTGCAACAAGAAAGGGGAGCAGACCCCAGAAGTGTTGAAATTCCTCCCCGTGGCACAGGGGCAACGGGGCCCGGGATGGTGTCACGGCTCCCACTCATGCTCCGCTCCATTCCTGGGCTCCAGCTGGTGGCAGCAGGTGGCTCGTCCCTTCCCTACCACGCTGCTGCTGTCCTCTGGGAGACTGCAGCACAGGCATTCCGACCTACGCTCACAGACCCATCCATCACTGGATGGGAGCACCAGGGACATGCAACAAGAGGCAGAAAGAGGGAGTGGCTGCAGAGAGGACAGAGGAAGAAAAAGAGAGAAGTAGGTGCAGGATGAAACTGAAAAAAAACCAAAAAACTAAAACAAAAAACAAAACAAAACAAAATTTAAAAAACCTATTAAAAAAAACTCATTAAAAAAATAAAACCAAAACAAAAACAAAACCCAAAACCAAAAAAACACCTCGGATGGGCAGCACGACAGAGAGGGATTAAAAAAGAACAGGAAGAACAGGAAAGACAGGAAAGGGAATGGGACGCAAGGATCCCGTGAGAAACAATGGTACAGGGAGCACCGCAGAGCTACAGGGAATAAAAAGGAACATGAGTGAGGCATGGAGAAGGACAGAGAAAAAGACAGAGTGCCAAACACACACCAGGGACAGTAGGGTTATAGAGACAAAGAGGGAAACAAGGACTGAGAGAAGAAATGAGCATGGTACATACAGGTCTGGGGGGGAAGGCGGGCAAGGTGCAGCATGGGTATGGAGACAGAGAGGCACGGCCAGTAGGACAGAAGCTTACCAAGAGAAGGGTACAATGAGAGAAGAGGACTGGGCAGCAGGTGCAGACAGGTACAGGCAAAAGGACAGTAAGAGGGACAAAGAAATACAGTCATGGTGCAAGACAAAGAAAAACAGAGAGAAAGCAAGAAGAAAAGATAAAGAAAGATGTGGGCAGGGAGCGAGACAGAAAAAGTAGGACAGAGAACAGGCAGAGGGATTGAGCAGCATTTATTCCATAAATACTGAGTATTTCTTTCTTAAAAGAACATGAACACATCCTTGTTACAGAACTCTGCAGTTTCTTCGATTTCAAAACTCTCAGGGAACATTTCTCCCACCTCTCGTCTCTGCTACCAGCTTTATGTCACCACTGGCTACCGGCAGTTGGGCTGATTTATGCCCCTGGAAATCTGGATTTGATCTTTTGATCAGTAAAGTATACAAAAAAAAGGCTGAATCTAAAATATAAGGCAGCTTGTGTCACCAAAACTGCACTAAAAGCAAAAAAATGCAACATTTTTTTGGTGTTACAGAATCAAGGTGTGACTTTCTTCTGGCCAGGATGTGCAACAGGAATTGCTTCATCCACACATTGCCCAGCTGGTGCAGAAGAAATCATTCCATTGTACAGGATTTTTACTGGTTTTTTTCACAGACTTATGCAGCCAAAACCCAGAGAAATTCATTGGTTCAATGCTCTTCCATCACAAGTTACACATCCTTGCTGTTTGGTTTCCTTTTGGTTATCAATCCATTTGCCTTCCACATTCATAAGGTTCTCATCCTCCCTTCTCTTCTCTCTCTTTTTCCAGATCAGGAGTCTCAAACCATGCCAGGGCTGATGCCTCCTCTGCCACCAGCAGGACAGCTGCAGCTCTCAACCACCAGGGTTGCCAAGGGGCAAAAGCCTGCAGCCAGGTGGGCACAGATGTGGCACAGCCCAAATGTGCTCCAGGAGCGCCTCCAGAGCTGACTGAGGGACAGCCCCAAACAAGACTCACAGAGATTGATCCAGAGGCACTCACAGAAACTCTCCCAATATCTGGTGCTGCTTCTCTTTCTCTGCCAGGGCCCGAAAAAGCTTTGTTTCACTTCTTGTCTCACACTTGCCAGAAACATGGAGAAGAAAAAAAAGATACAGATGTTACCCTTCATTATGGCCTTCAAAGGCTTTGGCTACACTGGTGGATGCAGCCTCCCGGGAACAGCAGCAGACACTCCTCACCCTGCTGGAGCAGATTTGTCCCTTCCCTGCTCTGCTCTCACATTTGTCCCTTCTCTGCTCTCCCAAACTGAGCAGCCCTGAAGAGCTGCAAGAGAATGGCAGTGTATGCACAGGGACAGGCTTCTCCTGTGTTTCATATCCTGCATCCAGAGTGATGATCCTAGAGCTTCTTTTACATCTCCACAAGTGTGGGCAGAGACACACAGACATAGCAATAGCAAATTCTGACAGTACCAAGAGAAGCTGAAACAAATTTAATGCTCTATTCTTCAGACAATAACTAAGTCCAATGAACCACTGTGCACTCACACCGCTTGGTGTGCAAAGGCTCAATACACGTCCTGTGTGCGCTGAACTACAGAACATGGAAATAAAAACCAATTGTGGTAAATAGGTATGATTCGTGCTGATAAAATGGAAACAGTAATTGATACCTACCATTTAATAACATTTAATAATTTATATTTGGGAGAAATAAAAATAGTTAAAAGTTGAAATGCCAAAAGAAAAGAGAGAGAGGAGGGGCTCCACCCCCCCCCTTCTGCAGATGTTTACAAGGACAAGATCTACCATATAATAATAATTGGAAATAATAAAAATAGAATGCCAAAGGAAGAGGGAGAGAGGAGGGGTTCCATCTCTCCCCCCCTCAAGCAGATGTTTCCAAGGCCTACAGGAAAGGCCGGGGAAGCAGATGCTAAAAATGAACAAGAACCTGGTTGGCTCCCAGGAAAATGTTAATTATAAGGGATTTATTGGTTTTATACATAGATGTAGTGATATGTATTCTTGGCTTATATTATATCTGCTTGGTGCGCATGTGTAACCCAAAGGTGAATCAAAGGACAAAGAGGAAGACTGCAATTCTTCATCAATTAAGACCCCCAAAAACCTGTGCGACCACCGAACTGAGTGGTGGCGCATGCACAATAAAGGTGTTCATGAGGGCAGGGATAGGTAGATGACGAACCGGAACTGGAGAATACGGTATTAACACATGATATATAAGGGGGTAATTTTCACTTGGCAACTTTGTACGGAGGGTGGCATGGGTCCAAGAGCCCCGCACTCCGTACCCCGCGGTTATCCTTTGCTTATGCGCTATTACTGGAACCAAATTATCCTTTATTTTAATCATATATTGTATCCAATTATTGTATCCAATTTTATAATTTTTTAACCAATTAATTAAAATTGATATTATCTATTATATTGTTTGGTTCCTTTTTGATGGGATAGTTGGGCAAACATAATAATTTTTGGTGTCCCGAAACCCGGGAGATTCTCCTTACCCCAGGGAGGGGGATAGCTTCTGGGAAGGAGCTCCCCACCAGACTTTTAAGTGGTCCCAAGGCTAGACCACTCTCCCTTGGGAAAAAAGAATCTTCATTACAATAACGCATAAGCACATTAGTTATTGAAAGCGTGCAGAAGAAGCTCCCGTCAGTGCCGGCTTACAGGAAGGAGAGAGTACCCATATAAAACTGCTTTGTGCACAAAGACCCTCGTGAGAAAAGGAGGCTGTGAGTACCACGAGGTTTTGGGTCTGGGGGGCAGCTGTATGCATGTGTGAGTGTGTGTGGAGTGTCTGAGACGGGGGCTGGGCAGTCCCGGACCCCCGACGCGAGAGGGACCTCCCAGTACCGCGTTTTCGCGTCCTCCGCGAGGAGGCCGGCCGGGAAAGGAGGGAAGCGAAAGAAAAGTGAATGAGTGGGGACCCCGGGAGGTTTAACCCAGGGGGGAGGAGAGGGTCCCTGGTCCAGGCATCTGTAAGAAGGTTCTTGGGCAGGAGAGAGTTGGGAGACTGAGGAGAGTGATTGAATAGGTTCAATTTCCTTGGAGGGGTTGGTAGCAGGCATTTTAGTATGTGATTAGATGGTGAGAGGACGGGGCTGATATATTAAGAAAGAGGCAGAGGTAGGAGTGGAACAAATAGATTGCAGAGGGAAAATAGGAGTGGGACAAGTAGATTGAAAAGGCAGGGTGAGAGAGTAGTAAGTGAGAAAGTTGAACCATGAGGTGAGTGTGGGGAACTAAGATTTTTCCTGGTACCGGGGATCTGTTAGTTTGTTGCCGCCAGAAATGGGTCAGGGAAAAAGTAAGTCCCTTGACCCAGGGGCTGCGGATTGTGTGAAGAATCCGCAGGAATTTAGAGTATCTGGGAACCGTGAGGGGGGTTCTCAGGAAGGGAACATTCCTCAGGACAGCCCGCTGGGGATGATGATATGGTTTTGGGATGAATGGGAATCCCAAAAGGGAAAAAGTAAACAGAAAATGATTAAGTATTGCATGTTTGAATAGACAAAGGAAATGATCCGGAGAGATAATTTATATTGGCCCAAGTTCGGATCATTTGAGGATTGGATTTGCCAGGCTCTAAATATATATGTGAATTCAAAAGACCCTGTTAATCAGGAGGAGAGTGAGTATGCTGCTTTATGGAGTGCTGAGGGGAGAAGTCGGTTTGTTGTTCAGAGGCAGGAAGGTGGGGGTTACCCGTTGTATCCTTTATTAACCAAAGGGCAAGTGGTTAAAAGGAACAGGCAGGAACCGTGGGACCCGTTAAATCATCTACCCCCCCCTTATGGACAACCCAACCGACTAGCTCAGCCACAGGTCCCTGAAGATCCCCCTGTAAATCCAAACGCACCCCCTATTCAAGAGGAACCAGTGGCACACAGAACCAGAGGCAGAGGGAGACAAGAGGAAGGAATCAATGAAAATGAAGGTGAAGAAGGGGAGAATAGATTATATCCACTTAGAGAGGTTCCCATGGCAAATCCGGGAGAGGGGCCACCTATTGGTTATGTGAGTGTCCCCCTAAATACTGGGGATGTTAGGGAGTTCAAGAAGGAGATGGGCAAACTGATAGAGGACCCATAGGAGTGGCAGAAAACTTAGATCAGTTTTTAGGACCAAACACATATACCTGGGTGGAAATGCAGTCTATCTTAGGGATTTTGTTTACAAGAGATGAGAGAGAGATGATCAGACAGGCAGGAATGTGGATTTGGGACAGAGAACGTGAGGGACAAGGGCGAGGTGATCAGAAATGGCCTATGCAGGATCCAAACTGGAATAATCAAAACGCAGAGCATAGGCAGAATATGAGTGATCTCCGGTGGATAATTATTCAAGGAATCCGGGGGGCAATGCCTAGGGGACATAACATAGGAAAAGCTTTGAGTGAGCATCAGAAAAAGGACGAGTCCCCAGCTGAATGGTTAGAAAGATTAAAGAAAGACTTGCAATTGTATTCAGGTATAGATACTGATACTGCAGCAGGGCAGGTTCTGTTAAAGACTCAGTTTGTGGCCAAATCTTGGGCTGACATCAGGAAGAAGCTGGAAAAATTAAAAGATTGGCAGGACAGGGGACTGCAAGAGTTACTAAGAGAAGCACAAAGGGTGTATGTTAGGAGAGATGAAGAAAAACAAAGAGCAGAAGCCAGAATTTTGGTGGCGACAGTTAAAGAAATGCAGACAGCTTTGAATACAGAGAAACCCCTAGGGAAAAATAAGCAGCAGATGTGAGGATCTAATTTTAAGAACACAGGACCTGTGTGTTTTTCTTGCCACGAAAAAGGACATCTGAAAAATTCTTGCCCTACCTTGAAGGGTGCAGGACCCACCTGTTTTTACTGCCATAAAAAGGGGCACCTGCAAAAGAATTGCAGGAGGAAACAGCAAGATGAGAAAAAATTTTCAGGAAGATTAGGGGGTCAGGGGCTCTATTTAATGGGGGGACGAAATACAATCTGAAGAGCCCTTGATAAAGCTAAAAATAGGTCCCCTAAGTGAAGAAGTTTTGTTTTTAGTAGATACAGGAGCTTCACGATCCACTGTTAGGAAATTACCCCAGGGATGTAAGATAGGTCGTGAGCGAGTTCCAATAATTGGAGTTAAGGGGGAGGCTTTCCCCGTCCCTGTAATAAAGGAAGTACAAATTGAAACAGAGGACAAATTTGGAGTAAGTGATTTATTGTTGATACCAGAGGCCGAGAATAATTTATTAGGTAGAGATTTAATAATAGCTTTGAATTTACAGATAAAACCCTGTGAAGGGAAACTTAAAATTTATTCTTTAACTGAGGAAGATAATTTGAAAATTAATGATACAGTTTGGCATTCGGGTGAAGTGGGGAAACTTAATATTCCGCCCATTAAAATTGAAATACAAAACCCCGAAATACCAATCTGAGTAAAGCAATATTCAATATCACTAGAGGGGCGGAGGGGATTAAAACCGGTGATCGAAAAGTTTAAGTTGGCAAGGAATACTGGAGCCCTGCATGTCACCCCATAACACTCCCATCTTACCGGTAAAGAAACCTGATGGGAGTTACAGGCTGGTTCAAGATCTGAGGGCAATAAATCAAAGGACCATTACACATTTTCCAATAATAGCTAATCCATATATTTTGTTGAGTCAATTGCCTCCTAACTACACTTGGTATAGTGCAGTGGATCTAAAAGATGCCTTTTGGACTTGTCCTTTGGATGAGAACAGCAGAGATTATTTTGCTTTTGAGTGGGAAGACCCAGACACAGGTAGAAGAGAACAACTCAGATGGACGGTATTACCGCAGGGATTTGCTGACTCGCCTAATCTTTTTGGGAAAACATTAGAAAATCTTTTAAAAACGTTTGTGTTGCCTGAAGGAATCAAATTGTTGCAGTATGTGGACGATTTGTTATTGGCAGGGGAGACTGAAGAAGAAACCAGGAGGAGTACTATTGATTTATTGGATTTTTTGGGAGAGAATGGGTTAAAAATATCTAGATCCAAATTACAGTTTGTGGAGTCAGAAGTCAGGTACTTAGGTTATTGGATCAGTAAGGGAAAGAAAAAGCTGGACCCTGAGAGAATTTCAGGAATATTAAATATGGGACCCCCAAAATCAAAAAGAGAAATAAGACAGTTTTTAGGTCTTTTGGGCTATTGTAGACAGTGGATTGAAGGATTTAGTGAAAAAGTGAAATTTTTGTATGAAAAATTGTCTGCCAATCATTTTAAGTGGACTAGGGAGGATGAGAAGAAATTTGAAGGAGTTAAAGAAGCTTTATTGCAGGCTCCAGTACTGAGTCTTCCGGATTTGGGAAAACCCTTTCAGTTATTTGTAAATACAACTAATCAGACAGCCTATGGGGTGCTGACTCAAGACTGGACAGGAAGCCGGAAACCAGTGGGGTATTATTCAAAACTATTAGATCCAGTTAGTAAAGGCTGGCCAACATGTTTACAGGCTTTGGTAGCGACTGCATTGCTAATGGAAGAGGCCCGGACAGTAACCTTTGGGGTGCCTTTGGAAGTATACACCCCCCACAACATTAAGGGAATTTTGGCACAAAAAGCTGAAAAATGGTTAACAGATAGCCGAATACTAAAATATGAGGCTATCTTGATTACCTCCCCTGAGTTAGAATTGAAAGTGACACAAGTGCAGAGCCCTGCTCAATTTCTTTATGGGGACCCAGGGGAACAACTGGTACACGATTGCGTAGAGGTTATAGAATTACAAACAAAAGTACGCCCAGATTTGGGAGATCAAGAATTACAAAGGGGAGAAAAGTTATTTATAGATGGGCCATCCCAAGTGGGAAAAGAAAATCAGGTTATGCTATAGTCAGTGGGGAACAGCTTGAACAGCTTAAAGTAAAGGAGTCTGGTCCCCTTAGTCCATCCTGGTCGGCACAAGCTTGTGAACTTTATGCACTACTCCATGCATTACTGATACTAAAAGGGCAAGAATGGACCATTTATACAGACTCTAAATATGCTTTTAGTGTAGAACATACTTTTGGAAAAATTTGGAAGGAAAGGGGACTTATAAACACTCAAGGAAAAGGGTTAATACATGAAGGGTTGATAATTCAGATACTTGAAGCCTTAAAGGGCCCAAAGGAAATAGCAGTGGTTCATGTGAAGGGGCACCAGAGAGGGAGAGATATTAAAGTCAGAGGAAATAATTTGGCTGATGAAGAAGCGAGAAGGGCTGCTTTAAGGAAAAGGGATTCTGAAATCATGACCTTGCAAGAAACAGAAATTCAGCAGGAGACACTCTCCCTCTCGTTAGCAGAACTGACAGCTATAAAGAAGTTAGGAGCAACATTTAAGGAAGGAAAGTGGGTCCTTCCTGATGGCAGGGTTATGATGCCAAAACCAGCGGCACGTCAAATTTTAGATAACTTGCACAGAAGGACACATTGGGGAACAAGAGCCCGTTGTGATCACTTTTTAAAATTTTACGGGTGTATAGGAATATTTGAAATTGGGAAACAAATTACCCAGGGGTGTCTTACCTGTCAAAAGGTAAATAAGAAAGTGTTAAGGAGCCCTCCCTCTGGAGGATGAAAAACAGCCTATAGGCCATTTGAAAAGATCCAGGTTGATTTCACAGAATTGCCTAAAGTAGGCAGATGGAAATATTTGTTGGTTATAATAGATCAGTTGACTCAGTGGGTTGAGGCATTTCCAGCAGTTCGGGCTACAGCTCAAACAGTGGCAAAAATATTATTAGAACATATAATTCCAAGATTTGGATTAGTGAGGGTTATTGATTCAGACCAGGGTACACATTTCACTTCTAAGATAATTAAGGATCTAACTCAGGCCTTGGGAATTGTTTGGGAATATTACACTCCATGGCATCCTGAGAGCTCGGGACGGGTTGAAAGAATGAATCAAACCATTAAGCAACAATTAACAAAATTGATGATAGAAACAAAACTGCCCTGGACCTAATGTCTCCCTTTGGCTTTATTAAACATTAGAACTAAACCCCATTCTGAGACTAGAATTTCACCATATGAAATGTTATATGGAATGCCCTATCCTCAGGGCAATAGACCCCTTGGTAGTTGGGATAGAACCGTCCAGGGATACATAACAACTATTGCAAACAATCTAAAGGAATTAAGGGAAAAAGGGGTTTTAGCTCAAACAACTCCCCTGGATTTTCCAATCCATACTATTCGACCAGGACACCATGTATTAATCAAATGCTGGAAGGGAGAAAGCCTGGAACCACGGTGGGAGGGACCCTTTTTAGTTCTGCTGACCATCGAAACAGCAGTTCGAACAGCAGAGAGGGGTTGGACACATGTGTCACGAGTAAAGGGGCCAATACCTGATTGGAAGATTATCTCAACACCAGGAGATTTAAAAGTGAAATTAGAAAGGGCTTGAAATTAGGTAGGACTTTCCTTATAAGAGATTGGAATAAGAATGTAACAGAAGTCATGTAAGTATAGTGGAATTTAAGTTGATTTTATTAACCCTGATTTATTAAGAATGAATTAGGCATCCTGGAAAGACTGTCGACTGCGATTCCCTTGAGAACAGAGGCAGAAGAACGCCGGTGGAAAAGAATAAAAGACTTTCTAGATCAATGGGAATAGCCTAAAAGGATCGAAGATCTCCTCCGGGGTCACCCACCAGCAACATTATTAGAATTGGTTACAGAACTGCAATCCTAGCAACTGAGACTGAGAACACCTGTGGTTGAAGGGGTCCAGAGACAAGTAAAACGTTGGGAGTGTAGTAAACATGGCCTAAGGTGTTATCCCTGGATATACATTGTTTGCACATTTTGTTTTAACTCATGGTGGAGAGTAATTAAGAAGGAGGAGAAAGAGAGACAATTGATTTGCTTGTTTTGCTATGGTTATGTATTTAGCCGGCTAACTATAGAACGCATTGCTAGTGATTTTTTGGGATACCTCTGAGACTGGCAGACGGGACCCTTCCAGCAGCAGTGGGATTAATAGAAAACCTAGATCAATTGGTTCTTGCTTTGTTGGCTGTAGAGCAAATAAGGAAACGAGCTGTTCATAATCTTATAGACCAGTGTTTCATAATTGACAATTGTTGTGGAGAAGAGGTCTACATACCACAACACAGGCGCATTCCGGGACCATATTGGCTTCATTAGTGTGCCTATTGGGCGATTTAATCTACTCCCCGCCCTTGAAGCAGAAAATTAGTAAAATCTTGTTGTGGTTGGCACATCCCTGAAACTTTGAAAAATACAGGTTTATGGTATACCGGCCTAATCTTTTCCCTGCTCTTGTCATTTTAATTATTCCTTTTCAACCAACCAGTACTGAGAAATGGCATTAAAAGGGAGACAAGCAAACTCTGTGAGGCTATGGGTGCCAAGGAAACTAAAAGCACCAGTGACTAGATCCCGGAATATCACCTTTGCTACTGAGAAGACTGGTATCTCGACCCTTGGCTGGAACCCAAGGGGCCTTGAGAAAGGTAGAAAGGTAGATTTCCTAAGGATTATTTTCACTGTGATCATCCTGGTACCCGGACCAGTTGGCCAAAGCCAGAAAGCCACACCGGACAGAGTTTCGACAATAAAAAAGCCAATTGGGCAAAAGTTAAACCCCAGAAGTTTCGACATTTGTAACTACTGCAATCACCCTGTGTGGATTAAAGACAAAATGGAATCTGTGTTTGTGACACACCCGTATGTTAGTTCTGCCTGCTACAACCGCAGCAACTTTATAAATGTTTGTGTTAAAGAAGAAAAGATGTATTGGGTAGGGAAAAATTTGGGATATAATGGACGAGCTCCCTATCCCTATGGTGATCAAATTTGCCCTTTAATATGAAAGGTTCTTTTGTTTTGAGAAAGATGATAATGGAAATGATCCAAGTACAGGCATGGGAAACCGGGCACTAAAAGAAAAATTGAAAGAGAAAATAAAAGAAGAGGAAGAAGCAAAGAGGAATAGAGGAAAGAACAGGGGAAAAGAATCAAAAGAATTGGCTGAATTATATAAACAGCTTAAACAGCACTACAAAGATTGGGACCTGCCAACCTCAAATAAAAATCTGTTTGTGGGATTGATGCAAGAGATTGCTATAGAATTGGGATTATCCAAATGTTGGATTTGTGGAGGTTTAAAAATGGCTGAGAGATGGCCTTAAAAAGGAGAGGGGTTAGCTCCAGAACAATTTTTAAAATGGAACCACACCCAGATTTCAGGAACATTGGAGAGACCTGAAGGGTGGATTCTAAGCCATCAAGTGATTGGAACCCTTTGTATAACTCGGGAAGGAAGAAAATTCAATAAAGTAGTGGGGCGTACTCCTTGTAAATCCACATTGGTAGTCAACATGTGGACTACCAATGGATAATCGATCAAAGGTTTGGCGACCTAAAACCCCTACTGGATACTGGGGACCAATAAAAGAAATAAATTGTGAATGGGATGAACAGATGAATTTATGCTGGTACAGAAGACCTGGAGCTAACCCCTACCAATCCATTGACAGCCTAAGGCCTTATTGGGAACAACCGGAAAAAGCTGATAAAAGATGGAAAGCCCCAGATGGGATATATTGGATTTGTGGGCAACAGGCATACAGTGAATTACCACAAAAATGGGGAGGGACCTGTACCTTAGGAGTAATACAACCCTCCTTCTTTGTTCTACCGAAGTCTAGGAGCAATGTGTTAGGAACTCCACTGTATGAAACCCTGCAGCGAAATAAAAGAGATGTGAATCTCAATTTTCCAACAGCAAGAGGGAACCAAAAATGGGGGGAGGACAAATGGCCTGCAGAAAGAATTATAGCATATTATGACCCGGCAACATGGGCTCAGGATGGATCATGGGAATATAGGACCCCAATTTACCTATTGAATCGGTTAATAAGACTCCAAGCAGTGGTGGAAGTAGTGTCAAATCACACCTCCAGTGCTTCAAAAATGTTGGCCAGGCAATATACACAAATGCGGGCATTTGTGTACCAAAACAGGATTGCCCTAGACTATCTATTAGCAGAAGAAGGAGGAGTTTGTGGGAGATTTAATGAATCTGAGTGCTGTGTAGAAATTGATGATTATGGGGAAGCTATCACTCATTCAGCAGAAGAAGGGAAAAGAGTGGCTCATGTGCCAGTACAGAAGTGGAATTTGATCTTGAAAGCAGATTGGTGGGATAACCTCTTTGGAGGTTGTCCTGGGTTGACTATATGATGCTTTTATCCCCAATCGTCTTCTTCTGTTCATGCTGAATAATAAGTTGGCACCTTTAAGAGTGTTCCAGAGAGTGAAGGGGGGGAGAGAAGAAGCGGCAGGTTTTTTTTCCAGAACTGTACTCACTCCTACACATTCCTGCAGTGGGCTGTGTTGTCTGTGGCTGCACAGGCAACGGACAGTGCTCTCCTTTGCTTTTAGTTAGCTAGCTAGGCAAACAAGTTCCCTGGACCTTTGTTTTCTTTTCTCCCTTTCTTTTTGGACCTCTTAAAAACCTGCTCTGGACTGAACACAAAGGGGAGCACCAGCAAAATAGTGTGGGCCACGGGCCGGGCCTGGCCTTTGTACATTCCCAGAAAACCGGAGGGACTGATCAGAGACTGAGTGAGCCGAGCTGCACCCCAGGGAAGGGACTTTCTCAGTTTGTCATCTCCTTTGGAGTGGCAAGGGATCTTACTGTTTGAGATTGTCAAGATTTGACTGTAAAATAAACACTTTTTTTCTCCACCTTTCTAAAAGTAAAAATTTATTTTTCTCCCGGACCAGTTGGGGGGAGGGGCTGAAAACATTTTTGTACTACCGGAGATCCTTTGAGGGATTCTCTCCCAAATTTGCCCTAAACCTGGACAAATACATCTAGATGAGTCTTAAAGACATGGGTCTATTCAGAAGTTAGGAAGAGGTGGTGGCTTTTAAAAACACAGTGGGAGTTGGGGTTTTTTTGTACAGGGTCTGATCCAGTGTTTCCAAAATGAGGAGATGAAATAGGATATAATTTTTAATTATGCACATTTCAGTATTATTTTATTCTTTTTCAACTTCTATTTTTGCATATGCTTTATACTATATGTAATTATGAGTACTGTAGTATAATAAATACATAAATGTATTGAGGAGGTGTGCTCAAACAGATTTTGAACTAATAGAGGTGTTCAATCATAAAAAGTTTGGAAAGCACTGATCTGAATGTAAAATTAAATCATTAAATCTGATCTCACGATGATGACTGCCCTCTGCAGTATGCAGCTCCTCCAGAAAATACCAAATGAGTGAAAACCCGGAGTGATGGAATAGAAAAATGGAAGAACTCTGAGCTGTTTGCTGTGTTCTTGTTCACATAGACAGCAGAAAAACTCTGTCACAAAGGGGAGTGTATCTACAGCAGGAATACACAGCCACCCATGTGCTGGCCTATACCCTGCAGAAAATACCCCTCACAAAACACAGCAAGACACATTCTTTTATCCTTTGCAGGCACACTTTCTTGAGCAACAACTTCAGGTGCTGCAATTTGACTTCTCTAAATGTCAATAGTGATAATGGGGTTTTTCCCCCACTAGCTGCCTTAATAAATTGCTCCTAGAGTTACTGAAGGTGCAATGGAAGGAGCACAGCTGAAGAGTAACACTCAACTCAGAGTGCAAATGTAAATCCACTGATGACTACCTTGCTCTGCAAGTTCTGTCATTGATCTATATTAAATTTTTACTCACCTTTTGCTGAAGACAGAAGAAATTCCATGCTTTACAGTGATTTGCTTGAACTAGACCTACGATTCTGACTTTCTTTTAATACAACAAACTTCAATATTCACTGGCTCCACAACAATTCCTTCAGTAAATCTTGAATGTCAACAGTGAGAATGTGGGCTTTTCTTTCTAGAAACAATAGTACAGTCAGCAAAGAACAAAGGTAAAACAGAATTTTAGCATTTCTAGTGGGGGTAATAAAAATTCCAGGTTCTTATCAAAACCATCAGTCATGTCCAGCCACTTCCAATTATGCTACTGAGTGCAATAACTGCTTTTCATAGCACCTAAATGGTAAATTTTAAATAAGGCAGAACATTTAATTGTTATCCTTGAAAGCACCCATAAGTGGGTTCTTGTTGCTGGTGCTGTACTGTCAACTAAAGACCGTCTTGGGAATAATTTTTTAACCTTAACCTCCGCAGCCCTGTGGAGGATAAGGGAT
>JALJVW010000274.1:0-73541 GCA_024865655.1 Emberiza elegans
CAGATGTTATTTTGTCTTTTTACTAATACCCAGAAACACTTCTTGGCTCTTGCATTGCCCCTTTAGTCCCAAATAAAGCTCTACATATTAGATGGTAAAATGAGCAAACCTGCTTTTCCTTTTGACTGACTTCCAGTTTGCATTCTTTTTCAAACTTGTCCACTTTTTCTGCTTCTTCTTTTTACTTTGGAGATAGAGTAACATCCATAGTTAACATTCTAGCTGAAATATACTCCAAGTTCAATACAACTTCCAGTTTAAGATTGCTTGGAATTGTACAGCTGTACCATTTGTTTCCCAAGAGTAATTGTTGAGGCAATGTTTGATTTTATAATCAAAATACAAACAGAAAAGAGCATGTGAAAATGAAACAGGAACATACCAGGCTATACACACAGAGAGAGAGCATTCAGCTAAAGTTTCTGTAGCTATACACTAGTGCATTATCATTTAAATAAACAAACTATGGGAAATAAGTATTGATCTCCAGACTGTACTTCACAGACAAAACTTCAATTTTGAGTGACTGTTTGAAAAATAAAGTTCCAGATTTGGCCCAGTGGAACAGCAATAGAAGGGGCCAGGCAGTGAACAAAGGCAGCAGGAATAAAAAAGAAGGGTCCCAGTGTCCCAGTGTGACCTGCTCACCATTCCAGCACCTCACATCTCTCTGCCCTGACACTGCATGTGTAATACAAGCTATGAAGTACAAAACTGAGCCAGCTGCATAAACACAATAAACACAATTCTCACATTTGAAACTCATTTCCAATCTGTCGTTCTCTGCTTGCACACGAAGCTCTTCAAATGCCACTGTCATTCTCTAAAAACAAAATTTAATATTTGAAGTTCATTATGGAAACCCTGGAAGTTCTCCAGGGGCTGCTGCCCACCTCAGCCATTCTGAGGAACCAGCAGGTGGGTGAAACAGAGCCCAAAAAGAAGACAGAAGTTGTGGCAGTGACCCAGCACTAAGCACCCATCACACAGATCACAGGGATCTACATCCCACACACTGCTGCACTTTCTCCACTGAATGTGTTTTATATAACACAAAAATAATTCTTGAAAAGGGATTGAAAACCCAACTTCCTGCATCACACGTGACATACTACACACATGATGGATACAAACAGTATCCCAACATAAACATGGAACTCAGCTCAGCTCACATTACTCACATTCCTTTCATCAAGCTTGGTCACTTACTTCTATATTGCTCTGAAGTTCCTCATACAATTGTATTGTATTTTCCTTTTCCTGTTCATCTATCAAAGCAAGAACATATGAGAATTTTTTTTTCTTTTGAACAAGATGCCAGCTACCCAAGTCATAATACTTAATCAACATAATGAATTTAAAAAGGAATTCTCAGTTCCATTCTTATTAAATAAGTCATTATGAAACACAGTGCCAAAAGTTACAGAATCCAGGGAAAATGTGTATTTCATTGAAACATTAAGCAAGCTCAGCTTTTAAATTTCCTTCCTAAGATTTTTTTCTGTGACAAGTGTAATTCTGGATCAGTTTATGTGACCATATTAATTATTATAGTATTAATGCTGTTGAATAATAATGTATCAAAACTGTTAGTATTTATAAACTGTAATCTGGGGTTTAGCACTGAATTTCTTCCTATCAGCAGATACCTATAACCACAGAGCTGTCATTATACAATTGCAGCAACACTCCATGCCCATATTTTCCTTCTTTCCTTTCACTTTTGTAATTGATACTATTTTTTCCTAAGAAAACAATTAAAAGAGAACAGTAAAAGAAACAGCTATCAAAAAAAGAACAGTACATCTATATACAAGTGTTTCTAGAATTAAGGCTAAAAAAGAAATAGACACTTCTTAAGTATCCACAATCAAGTTAGTAAAATTCTAATGATTATAGTAACAATTCTAAATTGCATATAAAGTAAAATTCCCAATCAAGAACATATTTTAAAACCTCAAGAATTTAAACTTCATTAAGTTATCCAACTGTCTTGGCTTGTTCAGTTTCATGAGAAGAATTCCAGTTACTCATTATACCTTGGGGTTAAGACCTTTTTTTCCCCACAAATGTGTGATGGCTGAAAACAGGAAATGTCAGCTCTGGAAATTTGTTCCAGAGTGCTGGGAATTCAGAGCAGATTCTACTGCCTAAAAACAGGCATGAAGTGTCACTTCTTATGCCTTAATATATTCCCAGTGTGTGGATGGGACTGCAAACCTCCAATGGGCTGAGCAGCCCTGAGGAGCCCTGCCCTGCTCTGCAGTGGCTGCCAGTGCCAGTCAGGGCTGTGGGCACTGCCCCAAACCTGGATCACTGTTTGGGCACCCAAAGAGCCCCCAGGCTGGCAAGCTTGCAGCAAACAATTTCACTGCCTTCAAAAGCCCTCTGGATTCAGCATTACAAACCAAAAGTCTGTTAGACCTGGGGCTTCACTTCCAATTTTGTGAGCCACTTAAAATTCACTTCTCATTCTGAGAGCCACATCCAGTCAATCTCAACTAGAGAACTTATCTGAACAGCACGAGAAATTTCTTCTTCTTTCTTCTGCTTGTGAATTTAGAGCAAGCTAGAAGTACATTTACTCTGATAAATAAAAACTAAAAAAGCATTTACATTTGCTGGTCTTCTCTGTGAAGCGAGTGCAGGTTTCCTTGAGTAGATTACACAGATGCCTCGAAGCAGCAGCTCTAAAGGAGGGAAAAACATCATGTTTGCACAGGAGTGCACAGTACTTTGTGCACCTAAGGAGTAACAATGGAAATGACCTTCAAAATTTAACAGCTACATAAAACTTCCCACGTGAAAATGGATTATTTCCACCACAAAAATATATACTTGGTTCTGTTACTTACTCTTTCAAGAGATCTTCATTTTCACATATCTCATCTTCCAGTTTCAAATGGAGTTTTTCATTTTCCAACTAATTTCATGGGGAACAGATGCAAAAAGACACTGTTATTGAAAAATCTATTAGAAATGCACTTTGACTTCTCAAATCCCTCATGAAAAAGTAATTTAGGGCATCAGTAGACAGAAGTCTGTTTTATCTGGTATTACATGCTGAGTCATCTTTTGCATGAAAGATGCAATAATTAATGAACAATAATTTACCAGCAAATGAGACACTTACAGGTATATTCTTCATACACACCCTCACGCAGGACAGGTGCCTGCAACTTCTCAAAATAATAATTTTCTCAAGGCACAAACCAAACTGCAACATTCTTTAATATTTAATTGTATCAATAATAGTGTCATACTGAATCAGGAAGCACTCAACTTCATCTATTCAATGTACACTATACAATACTGGCCTGCAGTTCTTGAATGGCTTTATTCTGTGCTTCAATAATCTTTCTATGCTCTTGGAGTTTTCTTTCTTTCTGGTTTAGTTCTGATTCCACAGTCAGTTTCCACTGCTTGAACTTCTCAGCCTCTTTGTAGAGTTTTGAGAATAATTCATTCATTGTTTCTGGATTCTATCAAAACAGGTTCCACAATTTAATCTCAAATGCTATCTAATTAATAGTACATAATATCTAATTAATGCTGTTGTAGATAATGTATTTATCTCTTAAAAATATCACAAGAGTAATATTTTTTCACAGATGTTGATATAAGTTTATATATGATCAGGAGCCCAAGTTTAAATCTTTGTGCATCCTCTGTGTATGTATCAAAAGGCATTACAGAGCACATAGGAGAAACAAATACAATGAAATATCCCAAACCCCCTTCAGACATCACCAAATAGATGAGCTTAAAGACATGGACAACTGCAGTCCACCAAAATCAATAAAAGTTTTGCCAGAATTATTGGTGAAGCCAAAATTCCTTCTAGCAGGTTCTTCACACCATTTCTGTCCTCTCCTTCTGACAGACACTGCTGAGTTAAGTAAAAGCAGCTTCAGAGACTTTGCCCAAGAGTACCTGTGATATTGCCATGAACACACAGAATCACAGAATAATGAGGGTGGAAGAGACCTCTCAGATCATCGAGTCCAACCTGTGCCCTAACACCTCAACTCTAGCACCAAGGGCCATGTCCAGTCTTTTTTTAAACACATCCAGAGATGGTGATTCTACCACCTCCCTGGGAAGAGCATTCCAGTGCTTCATTATTCTTTTGGTGAAATTTTTTTCCCTAATATCCAACCTATCCCTTCCCTGATGTAGCTTGAGACTGTGTCCTCTGGTTCTGTCAGTGCTGCCTGGTGGAAGAGGCCGACCCCACCTGGCTACAACCTCCCTGCAGGAAGCTGTAGAGAGCAATAAGGGCACCCCTAAGCCTCCTCTTCTCCAGGCTAAACAGCCCCAGTCCCTTCAAACGTTCCTCACAGGGCTTGTGTTCCAAACCCCTCACCAGCCTTGTTGCCCTCCTCTGGATGTGCTCAAGCATCTCAACGTCCTTCCTAAACTGAGGGCCCAGAACTGGACACAGCACTCAAGGTGCAGCCTCAGCAGCAGTGCCGAGCACAGGGGCAGAATGACCTCCCTGCTCCTGCTGGCCACACCATTCCTGATCCAGGCCAGGATGCCATTGGCCTTCTTGGCCACCAGGGCACACTGCTGGCTCATGTTCAACCGGCTGTCACCAGCACCCCCAGGTCCCTTTCTGCCTGAACACTGTCCAGCCACACTGTCCCCAGCTTGGAACGTTGTAGGGGATTTTTGTGGCCAAAATGTGGAACTCAGCACTTGGACTTATTAAACTTCATGCTGCTGGACTCTGCCCATCCATCCAACTGATCTAAGTCTCTCTGCAGAGCCCTCCTTCCTTCCAATAGACCAACACAAGCTCCCAGCCCAGTGTCCTCTGCAAATTTACTAATGAAGGACTCGATGCCCTCATCCACGTCGTCTATAAAAATATTGAACAGAGCTGGTCCCAGCACAGAGCCCTGAGGGACAGCACTGGTGCCTGGCTGCCAGCTGGATGCAGCACCATTCACCAGCACTCTCTGGCCCGGCCATCCAGCCAGTTCTGAGCCCAGCACAGAGTGCTCCTGCCCAAGCCATGGGCTGCAGCTTCTCCAGGAGTGTGCTGTGGGAGACAGTGCCAAAGGCCTTGCTGGAGCCCAGACACACAACATCCACAGCCTTTCCTGCACGCACCAGGCGGTCACCTGCTCACAGAAGGAGCCCAGGTTGGTCAGACATGACCTACCCTTGGTAAACCCATGCTGGCTGGCTCTGATAGCCTGGCCATCCTGTGAGTGCTGTGTGATAGCACTCAGTGTGAACTGCTCCATTATCTCACCTGCTACTGAGGCCAGGCTAACTGGCCTGGAATTACCAGGATCCTCCTTCCTACTTTTTTTTTGTAAATGGGTGTCACACTGGCCAGTGCCCAATCATCTGGAACCTCTCCAGTGAGCCACGACTCCTGATAAATGATGGAGAGAGGCTTGGCAAGCTCATCTGCCAGCTCCCTCATCACCCTGGATGGATCCCATCTGGACCCATGGATTTATAAATATCCAAGTGTCCCAGCAGTTCTCTGCTCACACACGGAGCAGGAAGGAAAACCACCACCCTTGTGCCCTTAGAACACCTTGAAAGTGTCCTACAAGCAGTGCTGGGCCAGTGGTCGAGGCAGGGAGAGCAACACACGAGCCCCAAGGGCCCTTTGGTTCACTTACAACACCCCCAAACACCATCCTTGTTTTGGCTGCATCACAGTTTTGTTACAGTCCTGAGGGTACTTTAATAGCTTAGGATTAAAAAAAATCTAAAAAGTTGTCAGGGATATGAAAATCAGCAGAGAGAGCACAAGAAATGTGTTTTATTTTGTGGTAGCAAACAGTGTTTTGTAGCTGCAAAGTACAGAAGCTATTGCAAAAAAAAAAAAAAATGAGCTGTACTGAGTTGTGCTAAAGCAGAGATCTGCTGGTAAAGACACTGTCAAAAGAATCCAGTGCTTGAGGAAACCACTGAATTCATTGTTTTACAGATAAAATACAGCCAGACAAAGGCAATTGGGATAATCTGCTTCAGTTTTCCAAAGAATACTCTGACTTCAACCCTTCTGCCCCTCAACAGAATATTCAGAACCAGTTCCACAAGGATACTTAAGTGTTTAAATCTTACTCTAATTAAAGCTCATAGACTTCACAGGCACTTCAAACAAAGAAAAAACAACAACAACATTGCAATCACCTTAATTTTTAAAGATTTGTTTCCAGGCATGTTCACTAAATCACAAATATCTCCTCTAAGTGATTCAGCTTTAAACAGGAGACAGAAAACATTATTCCCTTTTGACTACTTCCTTTAGCCCTGAAATATCTACTGAATAATGCTTGAGGCACTGTTTGGGAACAAATTCAAAAGACCCCAAGGAATCAGATGTGCAGAGTTGATACTTAGCTGACCTCTTCATCTACTTCAGAGCAAAGTTTCACTTGCTGGGAAATTGTATCTGAAACATGAAGAGATTTTGATCAATGTATTTCTAAAAAAAGTAACAGTGAAACTGTATTTAACAGTTACAGATATGAAACTGTGAGACTACTCATGAAAATTAAAACTTGACAATATATAAAAATCTAAAGAAGGTGCATGGCAAATATTCCAATCGTACCTGAATCAGTGATTTCGCCACGGTTCGACACATCGAATGGCAGCCTAAAGTCATCATCTGAGCATCTGTTAAAACCCTGCACAAATTTAAATATTAGTTTCTTATGGGTAGATTTGTAAAGAAAGAATTATAAAATCCAGGGAAAAAAAAATCCCTAGGGATGATGTGAAAATAGAATTTGTCATTAATAAAACAGCTGCCTACAGTTTTCAAAGCCCAAGGTATTGGTAATGGCTTTGGAACTCACTTCTTCCTTCCCAGTGGTTTATCAAACTGTTGGTGTCCTGCAGTTTGATTTACAGACTGTGGCCAAAGGGGAGCTTTCAGTGCAGGGAACTCAGCAGCTCCTGCCTGTCTGGGCACTGGTGCATGGCAAAGGACTCAAGGAGGAGACAAATTACTTTTTTGAAGACCAGTAGTTGATATTTTTTTTTGCTTTACTTCCAAGGGCACTTCTAAACCATATCTGATTATGTTTCAGCATGAAAATACCCTTTTACAAGGTTTTTAAGTCACAGAAGTTCATCCTGTAAACAGCTAACTCATCTGATGTCAGAATATCCTGTTTGAATCTCAACATATTTCATAAGGAGCTTTGACATGAAAAAAAACAACTTGTTGAATTCCCATAACTCAGTGTGGGGACAGAACATTTTCACTGCACACCTGATCTGGTGAGACCAAGACACCAACGCCAGTGCCAGCATCTGAGTGGGGCCTGTGGGAATCCATCAAATCAGAGGGTTTTGGGAAAGCTGCAAAAGGCAGGCCTCAGAGACAGCAGAACTGTGATCAGAGCCAAGCAGTAGCCATGAGATGGGTCAGCAGAAAAATGATGTAAAAAGTAGAAAAGTAAGGACAAATAGAACAATGGTCTGTGTATTAACGCTTGGCTAGAATAACTCCCTAAGGTACAGAAAAGTTTATCTAGGGAGATATTAGGAAGTTCTAAGCTTAATAATGGAGCTCTGCATTGTGTTTTAAGGCTTACAAGCAGGTATTGTATTCAAAATAAGCAAGCATTGTTTTAACCAAAGGTACGTGTGCTTATAGTGGTTGGATAGAACTACTGTCAATATGCTTTTGCTTTGTGTGATTGGTCAAAAAACTTTTGAAGTAAGTTGTAACATTAAGTTCATTGTCTGCTGCCTGGAATGTGAGCTGCTGGCATCTTCCTACTGTCATAACCATGTAATGAGACTGATGCTGGAAAATAAAACAGCTCAAGGCAGTTCCTCAGCAGTCCCGTCCCCGTTGGTGATTTGTACACAGACCCCGGCCGGCGATAGAGCCCTGCTCGCTCTCTGGGCTGAATTACCCACATCAAACGCGGACTTACAGCACAGAGCAGATGCTCGAGAAGATGATTCCCTTCAGTTTTGATAGAAAACAACAACAAAAGTCTTTGCAATTCAAACCGAAGATGTCTGTGCATATGCCACTCTAGGCATATGCACAGAAATGAGTCCAGCGCAGGAGCCGTCCCGGCCCATGCAGGGGCAGGTGTGTGTGTCCAGCTCCTGGGCAGGGGCAGGGTGTGTGTGCTCCAGCCTGGGCAAGGGGCAGGTGTGTGGTGCTCCAGGGGCAGGTGTGTGTGTGCTCCAGCCCGGGGCTCTGCCGGGGCAAGGGGCAGGTGTGTGTCCAGCCCGGGGCTCTGCCAGGGGCTCAGCCGGGGCTCTGCCGGGGCACTCCCCGGGCCCAGCACTGTCCCCGTGTCCCCGGGGAAGGGCCCCTGCGCTTTCCCCCCGTCCCCTCCTCAGCCGCGGCCTCCAGAGCAGCACAGCCCGAGGGGGCGGCCGGGGTTGGGGGGTGTGGTATGGGCCGCCCTCAGCGGCCCCGCGGCCGAGCGCTCACCTGGGATCTGCCCGCAGACACCTGCCCAGCGCTCAGGCGCGGCGGCATGAACAATTTAAAGCGGTTTTCCTTCTCCATGGCTCCGATAAAAGGGCGGGCGGGCGGCCCCAGCTCCCGGCGGGCGCTGAGGGCGGGCGCGAAGGGCGGGAAGCGGCAGCGGCCCCTCAGGGCGGGAGAGGCCTGAGGGGAAGGGAGGGTCCCGCCTGTACAGGGAATAACTGGGGAGCCCAGTCCTCCTGTGGGAAAAATGCTTATTGTATGATTGGCTTTTCGCAAATATTCAAATTAATATAGTATGTGTTATGTCAGAAAGTGATGCTGTATTAATGTTTTTAGTAGTGTGTTAAATATAGTTTTAGGTGATAACATAATGTTAAAATAGAAACTATGCTATGTGAGATACTTTTTTTAAAGAAAGGACTTGCAGCAAGATAGCAGCCACAGGACACCTAAATCTTTCAGAGAAAGAGAATTTATTGCTCTCTTATCAGAAGAAACGAACTTCTTCCTGCCTGCTCAGCCATGAAGACACAGTCAGGGTTAAGAGGAGAAGCTGACACTGACCAGACAGAATCCTGTGTTTGAATGGAATTTATGCATCATGTATGAGGTGTATGAATATGCAACAGGTTATTGTTTTTAAGGGTTAATCCTCTGTTAAAGTGTGTCCTTTTTCAGGCTTATTTTGCCTAGAAAAAGGTACCTGGATGTTTGTAACTCTTTGTTTCTATTGTCTCATACTGTCCTAATCCAAAATGTCCAAATAAAAATTACTCTAATTATATTACTATTTTTATAACCATTTTATTATCATTAAACTTAAAAAAAAAAAAAAAGTGGCATTTTTCACATCCTGTGACCCCCCCTTTTGTAAATGGCTCCCCAGAAACATCGGTGTGTGGGATGTTGTGTGTCAGGCACTGTGTGAAAAATGCCACCAATTCTCTCCTCCAAGGAGTCCATCCTGAGGAGTCCATGGGAGCCTGTGTTGGAGAGGGACCTCAGTGGGAGCCATGAATGCCTGGAGACACTTTGGGTGTTTCCTCTGCCTTTGACTCCTGGCAAGGTTTGTGCAATCTCCTCCCAGGCCCTGAGGTTCAAGGGCTCAGCTCCAAATGCCCAGTGAGGCTCATGAGGATCAAGCAAGTCCTGACAAACCATGGCTCTGCCTTGATTTCCCTCTGCTCCTGTGCAGTTCATTAGGAGGGTTTCCTTTGACAGTTATGGAGAAATAGTTCCAAGAGCTTCTAGGAAATATGCATTCCTATTTTTAAAGGGTGTCTTTTATTGCTGTTCTTATTACACAAGAGGTGATGGCAGCATTCAGTGACTGATATTGATGCAGGGACTCTCCTAAAGGAGGTCTGGCCTGCTCAGAGAAGCTGTGCCTTGAGCTCTGAGCCAGTGTGGACAACCTTGCTCCACATTCCCCAAGCCCATCGTGTCTCTCCTCACTCACCTGGGACCTGCTTGGCTTGGAGAAGTGGCTGCACACAGCCAAAGAGGGATTTTCCTTCTTTGATTTTTGAAGCCATCTAAAACTCCTGAGTTTCCCCACTGCAAACAGACATCCTCCTCAAGTGTGTGCCAAGCCCAAGCTGCCACCAAGGGCACTCCAGACCTGCCCTGGGCCAGCTCTGAGGGTGGATCATCATCCCAACAGGCACTGGGCCATTGCAAGGGACTGTTGCCATGGACACTGCAGGGACCCCACTGCTGGGTTTGGGTGCCATGGCAACCCCCATCAGTTCAGGTTTCCTTGGAAACCAGCCCAAGGAGCCATTTCTGCAGCCAGGTTCCATGGCCACTTGCCTGCAGAGCTGTTGCTGCCCTCGGCTGCCATGGCAACCCTGAGGACAAAGCGGTGCCAGGGCTGTTCCAGGTACAATTGCAGTGACACTCGTTGGTGCCACCAGGTGCCATGGCAATGGCCACGGGGACCCATTCCTTGGTTTGGTGCCATGGCAACCAATGCCCGATCCCTTGTGCTGGTTGGTGGCCATGGAAAGCTGCCCCGGGCCCCTTGCTCAGGGCTGGTGTCAGTGCCCAGAGCCAGAGGGGATCCCTTGCTGGGGGCTGTGCCATGGCCACCTGCCCTGTGCCGCGCTGGCCGCTCAGGCACCAGGAACCAGCAGCCACCGGCACTGCCAGGGCCAAAGGCCAGGTCAGCCAGACAGAAAGGGGCAGGGCTGGGCACTGTTTCCATGGCAACCGGCACTGGGGGGGACACCTGGGTCACCTGGCCTGGCAGTTGCCATGGAAACCCCTGGCAGGGACTGAGGGCACAGCCCCTGGCACTGAGACACTGCTGGGCCGGGTGCTGAGCACAGGGCTGAGCACGCAGAGATGGTTTTGTTCTTGCTGAGCTGCAGCAGAGCCAAGGCCTGTCCTGCCCCTCGTCCAGCCACGCTGGGGAGGGGCTGGGGCTGTGGGGGAGCTGGGCAGGGACACAGCCAGGACAGGGGACCCCAACTGAGCCGGGCATACCCCAGACCAGAGCACATCATGCTCAGGGTATGAGGGGGGGCAACAAGGAGGAGGGGGGAATTTTGGAGGGAGGGTTTTTGCCTTGCCAGGTAACACTTAGGGCAAGAGGGGCCCTGTTTCACCAGTGGGCAGGGTCAGTACCAAAGACACAGACACCAACTGAAGGATTGTGTCATTTATATCATGCACAGCTGCAAAGAATTACAAAAGGATAAGCTCAACAAAGCACATCATCATTAGCAAAGAATTACAAAAGGATAAGTTCATCAAAGCACATCAACATTAGCAAACAATTACAAAAGAAGCTCAGCAATCCATCATATCCACTCATCATTACATTTTGATGACTAACCCCTTGGTGAAACACTAGAGGTGTTTGTGGCAGACAAAGATTCTGGCTGACTGTCAAGGTACACCTTACAGACATCAGTAGTACTTCAGTGACACCGTTCTTCATTCTTTTTCTCAATCTCATTGGAGTTAGGAACAAGAATTCTGTTGTCCATGGAGCTGGCACCTTTTAATTCCAGAATAATGCCCCTGAGGCCCTTTGCTGTTCAGCTTTACCATGCTGTCTGTGGCTAACAAGGCTTGGGGGCCCTTTCCCCTCTGGCTGGAAGGGGCCGGGTCCCAGTCCCTGAGGGGCACCCAGGCTCCTGGATGGAATTCCTGTGCAAGTCCCTCAGTGTCACAGCAGCCTTCACATGGAGCCCCGTGGGTCAGAGCATTTTCCAAAGGGGCCCTTGGGGCAAACAGGGAGATTTGGTCTGGCAGGATGTGTAAAACAATCTCCTGTCAGATCTCCTTGTTCTCACACACAATCCTTGGCTGCAGGGACACATTCCCATTGTTCCTGCCCAGGGTTCAGGACTCAGAGTTGTCTTTCCCAGGAGCTGTTCCTTCAGCTGCCTCGGGAGGGCCATTTGGCCTCCGGACCCACACTCGGGCTCCATTATTAGGACTGCTGCATCCAAACCCTTCATCTCCACAAACGGTGGTGATTGGAGCTGGATCTCCTTTTTTTTCACAATCCTTCTTAAAATTGCAATATTGATAATTGTGCTACCCTGTCACAGGGTTGAATAATCCAATCCTGGTCACTATTGTTTAACAGAATTACTGTAATTTCTCCTTGATATTCTGCATCAATTCCTCCTGCCATGACAGGAACACTTTGCAAGGCCAAGCTCCAAGGGAGCAGCTACCAAAGCAAAGTGTCCTGGAGGAATCTGAATTCCTGTTTCAGTATTGATAGCTCTCATTTGCTTTGAATTTATCCCAATTAATTCCAATGCATGAAGGCCCAGCCCTGCAGCCTCTGGGCTGGCCCTGCCAGGGGCCATCCCAGCCAGAACAATTTCCCAGGCAGTCCAAGTCTCACTGCGCATGGTTGGATTTGCAAACTGGGGGCAGCTGTGCACAGCCAGGGGGTTTCCATTTCCCCCTGGGCCATTGTTAAGGGCATGGAGCACATCTGGGAGATGGGTTCTCCATGGGCAAAGGTTCCCATCTCCTCATTTTTTCAACTGCTCTTTTCACAACCCCTTCACACTTTCAACCAATCCTGCAGCTTGTGCATAGTCTGGTACATGAAAAACCCCCATTAAGTGCATTTTTCACATCAACAGACACAGCACCTGCATCACAGCAGCCAATGCTACCAAATTAGTATTATCTCACACTATTGACCATTGACATTACAATGTAGGGTATTTAGTGTTTATTATTTATATATATATATATATATATAGATATATGATATAGACATATATAGAGAGATACAGATATATATATATATAAATATATATAAAAATATATATATATAAAGGTCTTATTATTCTATAAATACATATATTGTTATTTATTATATTATTTTCACTTGCACAAATGCATCTGAGCTCAAGATTAAAACCTTCTTCTGTTGCTCCATGTGGGAGCATTCCAACAATCATTGTTCCTTCTGAAGGTGCTGTTTCCAATGGACTCTTAACAAATTCATCTTTGTCTGCCCAAACCCACAAGTTCTTTTCCTTTTCCATGTGCAATTTTTGGATGCATTTGAAGCCATCCAGGGGTGCAGCTTCTTTTACCCGACTGCCCCACTGCTCCCGGGGCTCCCACCTCAGCCCACTCCAGAGCCAGGGAACTCCAGGGAAGGGCTTCCCAGCTGGGAATTTCTGATGGGACTGATTCCTCACATTTCCATTGAACAAGTGACATTTGGTTGGGATCTGGCCAGACTGGGCCAGTTTTGTTTGACCAGTGGGCAAAGTCAGCACCAAAGACACAGACTCCAACTGAAGGAATCAGTGTCATTTCCTGCAGTTCAGAGCAGCAAAGAATCCCAAAAGGAGCAGCTCAGCAATGCACCCAACCATCCCCACCAAAGATTGCCTGCAGTGATTAAGAAAGATCCAGCAGCATTTACCCTCAGCCTTTACCATCCCCCAGATCCACACAGCAGCTGGGGAAGCTGTCACAGCCAAGGGCTGCAGAGCCACTCCTGGGCACTGGGAATTCCTGCAGGTGCCTCCAGCCCCAGGTGAGGCTCCAACCCTGCTGGGAGAGGGCCCAGCTCTGACAGTGCTGAATGAACAAACTGACAGCACTGCTAGTGTGGCAACATCTGGTTTCATCCTCCTCTTGGGGCCCTCCCAAAGCCTGGCCAGGGCCCCAGGAGGAACCAAGGGAGCTGACTTTGATCCTTCAGCCCCAAACAAGGCCAGATGTCAGATTTCATGGCCTTGTCTGGCTTCTAAATACACAAAGGTCAATACATGTTTCACTAAGGAGTGCATACATCATCTATCACAGTGCTAATGACCATGCCTATTTCATTAGGGAGCAGATACAAAGATAACCTTTGCTTGGAAGGTTCATCCAGAGGCCACCTTTGGCTCAGGGCCTGCTGTCCAGGCCTCACTCAGGGCTGGTGTCCAGGCCTTGGCACTTCAGGGACGTGGTTTAGTGCTGGGCTTGGCACTGCTGGGTGACCGGCTGCACTGGGTGAGCTCAGAGGGCTTTTCCAACAGAAAGGATTCTATAATTCCATTATTCCATCTGCTGAATTCAGCTAGGTCCATGTTAGCAGCATTACTTTGCTCAGAAAGTCTCCTCTTGCCCAGCTCCTGTGGCCTGAGGCTTCAGCTCCTTCAGCTCCTGGTGCTGAGCTGCTCATGCTGAACGAGACGACTCGGAGAGAAGAACACAGTCCATCCAATTCCTTCTGGGACACGGACAGGGGAGGCTGTGCAAACAGGAGCATTGTTTGCTGTGGCCTCCTCTCTGCCCTTCAGGCCTTTCAGCGCTTTGAACCAGCCAAGAGCTTTCTCCAAGAGTGCAATGGAGCAGCTGTTCCTGCTCCTGGCTCTGGCTCTCTCCAGTCTCTGCCCTTGCCTGGTTCTGTCCCTCGTGCTGTGCCCTCTGTTCCCCCAGGGCTCGCTGGCTGCTGCCCAGGACTGTGGCACTGGCACAGATCCAGTGCTCCAGACCCTCCTTTCTGTGCCCTTGGAGCTGCCTGGGCACAGCAGCTTTTCCATCTGGAAGCTCCCCATGGACAGGGAGTGCCCAGCTCCGTTCCTTGCACAGCCTCCAGGAGCCCAGGGCTGCCATCTCAAGTCCCTGCTGGCACTGGGGGCTCCCAGGTGCCTCAGGCTGCTGTGACACCGCTGCACACGGCAGGGAAGAGGGGCAGGGGCTGTGCTCAAAGTCAGCTCCATGCTGCTGCTGCTGCTGCTGCTGCTGCTGCTGCTGCTGCTGTGGGGTCATTTGTGCAGGCCTGGCCCAGAGTCAGGGATCAGATCCTGCCAGTCTCTTCCAGCCCTGGCTGCTCAGAGGTTGGGCCTTGGAGCCTCAGGTGGCCAAAGGCAGCTGCTGCTGGTCCCTCTGTGTGCCCGAGTTCAGCAGTGCTGCTCCATCAGTCTGTGCCCAGCAACGGGGAAAAGCCTCAGCCCTGCAGGGCCAGGAGCTGCCGGGCTCTGCCTGAGCAGCTCAGCCAGCAGGAAGGGAGCTGCTCCACACGGGAACCAGGAGCAAAGGACATTCCTTCTGTAGGACATGTTTTCTATTTAAACAAAAAAAAGGAAAAAGGAAACAAATAGGTCAATTGTAAAAGATAATAAAATCCAAGTGTTAGTGAAAAAACATAACATAATATTAGTAAAAAAAACCAAAACATAAATGCCAAGTTACATTATTTGCATTAAGAGGTAAATGATCTTTTTAAAAAGAGAACTCAGTTCTTTACATTGTAAATGTGCTGATGGCATGGATCCATCTTACTGACCTCAGCAGCCTTTTAAAAGATTTTGGGCTTTGTTTCCAACATTGGTATTTGAAATTGTGCTCGAAGCAAGAGGAAATTGCTTTGTGCCCTGCCAGCTCCAAGCAGGACTGGGAATGGAAACTCTGTCAAAACCCAAATCCTTTAGAAGATGACCTTCCTTCTCAGCCTGAGAATGAGCTGCACATTCCCTTTGAAACTGTCAGGGATTTCTTAGAGACACAAAGTCCCACTTAGGGCTTTTTGCTCTGGTTTGGCAGTGCAGAAGGGCAATTCTCCATCCACCAGCTCCAGCCTGCACTGCCTCAGGAGCACGGCCCACTCGCCAGCTTTGGCCCACTCAGGCACTTCTAGAGGAGGAACAAAGTGCAATTGCACAATTCCAGCCAATCAAGAAGGAAGAATGGCACAGACAAAACACCCTGTGCAGATCCAGGCGTTCAGCTGGGACTGTGGAGAGTTTGGGTCCTTGCCAATTGGATGTGTGTCCCCAGCTGCAATCTCTGGGCCTGCAGCAGAGTCTCACTCACCTGCCAAAGCAGAAAGCTCAGGCGCTGTGCTCACAACGGGCTCGTCTGATGCAAAGCTGTCAGAGCAATGTGAGGGCAGAGCCAGCCCAGCTGGGCCCAGGGCTGAGCCCAGCAGAGCCCTGGCAGAGCCCAGAGCAGCCTCAGCACGCGCAGAGCCCGGCTGCAAGGAGAGAAAGCAGAAAGTGCCCGTCAGCTGAGGGCTCCTGTCCCCTTGTGCCAAGGCCTGCGGTGCCCAGGCCATGCTGGCTGTGCCCAGAGCTGTGCCCAGAGCTGCCCATCCCTGCTGCCTTTGGCAGCAGAGCAGGAGGGCAGCACATGTGCCCAGCCTGCAGCCAGCCACGGCACATCCAGCCCTCAGCAGCTGCCCAGAGCAGGATGCTCCTGTGCTCGCTGCCAGCTCCCAAAAGCTCTGATCCCACCCTGCCAAGCACACAGGGACCCACCTGCAGCCAGCCACGGCTGGAAGAAAAGCTGCTCCCAAACCATGTCCTCAGCCTTCTCCAAGGGCACGGCCCATCCACACCACAGCTGCTCCCAAGCACTTCCCCATCCAGACTGGACCACCTTGAACGCTTCCTCTGGAAAAACAAGCAACACATTCTTGAAAAGAGATTAGATGAAAAAAGGGAAAACAAAAAAAACTATAAAAACTCTGATCTCTGTCAGGGCCTTGAGGAAGGCCCAACTCCTACATGGTAGGGAAAAACCCAGCCATGGGTGAGGGAAGCCCACACTTTCTCTCTTCCCCCCTGCACTGCCCCCAAAATCACGGTGATCCCAAAGCAAACAAGGGATGCTTATGGCCTCTGCCAGCCAATTGCTCAGGGCTTGCCAGCGCCCCAGCCCCTCAGGGTCTGCCCCAGCCTGGCCAAGCTGCCCGGCAGCAGAACTGCAGCCCACAGCAGCTCCAGAGCAGCCCCATCCAGAGGCACCTGGGAGCCCTCAGCAACGCAGCCAGCAGCACACGGGCAGGAGGACACGGATGGCGCTTCCTGCCTGGCACAGGGCTTGTGGCCATCTCCAGGCCCCGCTCTGGCAGGGATCCCCGCAGCTCCGGCCCTTGCCCAGCCGCTCTGGCGGCAGCACAAAGGCTTCAGCAGAACCACCAAAGGCCAAGGGGCTTCTGGCCATTTCCCCTTGGCCACTGCACACCTGGGCAGCTGGCTGAGCACAAGCACCCTTTTCCCCCTTCAGGGCCTCACCACCCCTCAGCCTGCTGTGCTGCTTAGCACAAGCTCCCTTTTCACCCTTTGCTGCCTCTTGCCCTGCAGACCCTGGGCAGCAAAGAAAAGCTCCTGGCAGTCTGTGTATCATAACACATTCTAGAATTGATTTCTTTACAGTAATCTATAATATATAATAATATATATAATTATATCTACTCTAGAATTTATTTATTTACAATATAGATAAAAATGGAAAAGAAGAAAAAAAAAATCCTCAAGAAAAGGAAAATTACCCCTGGCTCAGGGTTGCCCCAGCAGAGAGAGCCTCCCAGATCAGCTCTCCTCCTCAGTCCTCCGGCAGTGCAGACAGCCGAGCCCCAACAGGCGAGGCCGAGTCCTCCATGCCCTGCGCAGCTGATCTTGCAGCCTCTGGATGGTGGAATATCGCCCACGCTGGATTGCCCGGAGGACATGCAGTGTTTCAAGTGCCAGCTGTGACACGGCACTGCTCATGTCCTCCGTCAGGCGCTCCAGGGCTGCAAGAGAGAGGAACAGAGGCACGGTCAGAGCTGGATCTGCAGGAAGCCCAGGAGAGCCCCCTGCAAGGGCCATCCCAGCCGGCTCTTGCCATGGCCAGGAGGGAGCAGGGAGCAAGGGGATCAGCCCGAAGCTGCTGGCCACCAATGGCCATGAAAGCTCAGTGTGCTCTGCCCACGGGAGCAGAGCCCTCCGCAGCCGGGGCAGGGCTTGCAGCTCTCCCCCGGCAGCCCCCGCTGCCAGCCCGCTGCCCTCACTCACCAGTGCAGATCAGCTGCAGCTCTTGCTGCTGCCCCCTCAGGTGCCGCCCGGCCATGCCTGTGAACACAGAGCCTGTCACGGCCCCAGCGGCACAGCTCCCTGCCAGCGGCGCTGCCGGCGCTGTGGCCACACGGGCTGCTGGCCCGGCAGGGCTCAGCCCGGCCCTTGCCGCACGCTGCCGCCCCAGGGCACGGCTGCCGGAGGGCGGCAGCAGCAATGCCCAGGCCGGGCGGGGCTCCACGGCGCCGGGCACGGCTGGCGCTGCCGGGGCAGCAGGCGGGGCTGGGGCCGAGCTGCGGCGGGCCGGGGAGGGGAAGGATAGCCCGGGCTCGGGACTCACCCATGAACCTGATGGCCGCTGCTCGCAGGGGCTCCTGTGGGCTCTCCAGGTACTGCAGGGGGGTCCTCTGCCAGGTGTTGGCTGCAGGCTCAGCCCCGGCTCCTGTCCCCTGCCATCTGCAGAGAGCGAGGGCAGGGGGCAGAGGGGTGCTGCTTGGGTGCAGGCTCAGCCCAGCTGGGCCGGGGCTCCATGGGCACCCGGCTCGGGCCCACGGGAGCCTGGAGAAGAGCCCGGGCGGCCTCTGGCTGCAGCAGCGGGCAGGGGCACAGCTGCCCGGCCCGCACACTGAGCACCGCCCTCAGGGGCCTTCTCCAGGCTGAGGCTGGGGCTTGCAGGCCGTCCTTACCAGGCACTCGCTGAACTTCCACAGCTTCTGGCTCCTCACCAGTCTTTCAAGATCCCTTCTCTTCAGGAACTCGGCCACACAAATTAGCGTTTCCTGAGAAGCCTGGAGAGCAGCAGAGACGTGGAGATGGCCCCACAGCCCAGGGCACAGGTGTCCCTGTGCCAAGGCCTGGAGGAGGCTGCAGCCTGGCAGGCGCAGGGCAGGAGGCAGCCCGGCCCCCGCCAGGGGGACAGCAGCAGCCCACGAGCCCTCACCTGTGCCACACGCAGATTCTCATCATGGCAGTGGAAGAAGAGGGGCAGCAGGCTCTGGCGCAGGGGTGTCTTCAGGGCTTTTTTTTCCTTTTCCTGTGGATGAGTCACCAATGTTTGGAAGAGCAGTCATGGAGTACAACTGCACCTGGCTATAGTCCTGTATGAAAGGAAAAAAAGACCTCAGCATCGGCTGCATTGGGGCTCAGCTTGGCACAGGCCTGCAAATCCACAGGGCACAAAGTGTCCAGGCAGCAGCCAGTGGCCGTGGCTGGGGCAGTGAGCCTTACGTGGTCAAAGAGTGGCAGGAGCGCCTCAAGCAGCTGCAGTGTGATGGGGGTGGGCAGCAGCGTGTCACTGTCCAAGATGACAGTTGAGTAGCGTGACTGTCATGCTAACTATCTCTCCATCTGCATCCCACAGGAGCTCCACAAGACTTTCAGTCAGGCTCCCCATTTTTTTTTGGTCTGCATGGAATACAAGTTTGTGAAACATCATTCTGCTGCTGCAGGGCCCAGAGGACAAAGACTGGTCCTGAAGCACTCGGGCAGCTGAACTGGGAGGCAGGAGAGCTGGGAGCAGCTGCCCCAGCACCCAAAGCCCAGCCAAGCCCAAGCGACGACTGCATTCCCCAGCTCAGCCTCAGCCACTGCCCCCCTTCTCACCATCGAGGGCTCCTCAATGAACTTGAGAAGGGCCCTGAGCAGCCAGGCTGCCATGCCTCTCCCTGCACTCGCTCTGCAGCTGCCTTGACAAGATTTGCAGGACTCTGGTAGCAACACGTTCACTCAAGTCCAGGCACTCGAGGACCTGAAAGGCACAGGGCAGTGACAGGGGACCCGGCCGGCAGGAGCCCGGAGCTGCACAGGGCTGGGCCCAGGCAGCAGCACAGGGCGCGGGCACCGTCCCAGGCAGCTGCGGCTGTGAGAGGGCAGAGAGCTGGGAGGCAGCTCAGCCAGGCAGCGCTGGCCTTCAGGCTCACCTCCACAAGGAACGCCAGGGCGGGCAGCTCCCAGCGTGGCTCCTGTGTGCTGAGCAGCCGGAGCAGGTAGCAAGTGATCCGGGAACACAAGGGGATGGAGACACAGCACATCTCCCTGGCAGGAGAAAAAGGAACCAATACTGTGGGGGGGGGGACAAACCTCTGCCAGGACTGACTCACAGAGTTCTGGTCTTTCCCCAGCATCCTGCAAGGGGCCCTGGGCTGTTTGAGAGGCAGCTCCTGGTGGGCACCCTCCTCTCCCAGCCTGTCTGCTTGGCCATCCCTCAGTGACAAGGCCCTCTGGCCCACGACCACAGGGACGACCACAGGGACTGTGTGGAGCTCCCTGGGCACAGAGCACAAATGTCAGAGGCAGTGGGGAGCAGGGGGTCTCACCTGGCCAGCAGACCCACGGCATAGTGGTGGGTGTCAGCACACAGCAGCGTGTCCCAGCCACACTTGCGTTCCATTGCCACCACCACATCCTCGTGCTGCATTTGGCAGAGCAGGGACTTCAGGGTCCGCACTGCAAACCTGTGTGCACAGCAAAGCCCAGGTCACACTGGGAGCACTGGCTCCTGCCCAGGAACATGGCAGGAACAGGAGGAGTGGGATGGAGCACCTGTTGGGGCTGGTGGCAAGGCCGTATTCCTCTTGGCATCCCTTCCACAAGGTATCGACCTCCTCTGGCACCTCCAGAGTGCTGAAGAACACTTGGGAGAGCAGATGCACAAAGAGGCGGGGGGAATACACCGTCACTATATGTGGGACACAGGGCACCTGGAGGATCTTCCACATCACCACGGTTGCCTGCAAGGGACAAAGCCCCCGAGACAGCGCTCAGTGCCGAGGTGTCCGTGTGTGGCAGGGGCCCGAGCAGGGCAGGGAGAGGCCCGGAGAGACCTTGGGGGGGGAGCACGGGGCCTGGTGGGCCTGAAGCTGCCCCTGGGCCAGGTTTCAGGCCAGCGCCTGAGGCAGGGAGATGCAGTGGGGGGAAGGAGGATGGAGAGCTGCTGGAGAGGCGGCCTTGGGGCCAGCAAAGGCCAGTTGCAGAAACTCACAGCCAGGCCAAAGACACCCGTTTTTGTCCCCATCGGAGGTGCACGTGCTGTGCTCTGGCCAGCTGCCCAGCACATCCAGGAGGATCAGCTGCACTGGCTCCGCAGTCCTGGCGAGCACATGATGGTCTTCCACATGGAGATGGCAGCTCTGTGGGGTTAGAGCTCTGTCTCAGGGGGGGTCTCAGACACAGCACCGTGGCCTGGGCATCCCTGGGGCCTGGGCTGAGCTGCCAGCTCTGCCTCTGCCCACTGGCCCTGGCCAGCAGCACCCAGGCAGCCCAGCCCTGTGGGGACAGAGCCCTGAGGGGGGCAGGGAGGGAGCATGGCAGCAGGCTCGGGGGCTGACGTGCCAGGGCTGGGAAAGGCAGCAGCCAGAGGGCCCTGGAACTCTCTCTGTTGGTCACACACCTGGGCCAGGCGGTACAGGGTGATGGGCTGGGAGGCCTGAGCCCTCTGGGCAGGTGGGCCCCATACCTGTCACAGGACGGGGGGGCCACACGCAGGAGCGTCAGGACTACGCGTCATCCGGGCTGTGCTTCTGGTGAGATCCAGCAGGGTCCTTGTCCAGCCTGTGCTCAGCAAATCATTGGCCAGGAGCCACTGGTGGATGTACCTCACCATGGCGGGCACCTGGAGGAGAACGGGGAGACTTGGAAAGCTGCCAGAGGGAGCAATGTCCCCAGGGTCCCCAGAGAATGCTTCCCTTCCCAGCGCACTGCCATGGCCTCAAAGGCTCCCAGGGACCAGCAGGCGTGGCTTGGCCACCTGACTCATGGGGGGGAATTGAAGCCTGGCCCCAGGCTGCTCACTTGTTCTGGCCTGGCAACACCCTTCTCCAGGAGCAAATCCAGCAGGGCGGCACTGGTCTCATGCTTGAGGAGCTCCGAGTGTGCTCTGAGCCCAGTGCCCATGGTGCTGGTCTCTTCCTGATGAATGCTCCTGATGAAGTTGCAAACGAGCTGTAGGAGAAGGGCAAGAAGCGGGGGGATGTTGCATGGAGTGCTGCCGAGCACGGTGCTGGGCTGAGCAGGGACAGCAGGCCCAGCCCAGGGGGGGTGGCTGCAGGTACCTGCGCTGTTCTGTGGAAGAGGCCACGGCTGTGTTCCTGCTCCTGTGTGTGCTCCAGGGCTGCATCTGGCAAAGAGCGAGCGCAGCCAGAGCTGAGGGGGCTGGGAGAGGCTGGAGAACACAGCCCAGCCCTGCGCTGCCCAGGCAGGGAGAGCCCGGGATGCCCCAGGGGATGGAGCACGGCCACTGGGGGGTGTCTGCCCGGCCCCTCTTCCGTCCTGTCCGTGGGCATTTCCCAGGGGGGATGGGATGGGATGGGATGGGATGGGATGGGATGGGATGGGATGGGATGGGATGGGATGGGATGGGATGGGATGGGATGGGATGGGATGGGATGGGATGGGATGGGATGGGATGGGATGGGATGGGATGGGGCCAAGTTGGCTGCAGGCTCCAGCCCTGCAGCCCAGCTCTGCCACTCACCCTCCCTGCGGTGGATGGAACGGCACCACCTCTTCAGTCTCCTGTGCTGGGGCAGCTCCAGGGCCTTCTTCCTCCTCCTCCTCCTCCACCCAGGCCAGCTTGGGCACTCTCGGGGGTCTCTGCTCCATGGCTGTGCCTGGAGCGCGCCCCAGCAGCGAGCCCAGCCGGTGCCGCTCCTCCAGGGCCTCCCGCGCCTTCCCTGCGGGCGGGACGCGGCTGTCAGCGCTCGGCCCGGGGCCAGCACCGGCCCCCGAGCGCCCCTCACCCGCCCCGGGCCGGCCATGCCCAGGCGTTCGCTCCCGGGAACGCGGCACGGGAGGCTCGGGGCCGGCGGCCGCGCTGCCGAGCGGCGGAGCTCGGGCCGGGGAAGCCGCAGCGGAGGCGGCGGGAGCGGCCGCGCCGCCTGTGTCCTCCGCGGGCCCCGGGAGGAGCCGGGGCCGGGGCCGGACTCGAGACTGGAGCCTGCCTCGGGGCCGGGGCCGGGGCCGGGCTCGGGCCAGGCGGAGGAAAAGGGCGGCGATGTCGCCCCGGCCCCAGGCACTGATGCCCGCCCAGCAGCGCCACCGCCAGTACGGCCAGAGCCGGGCGGAGGCGAGACCGCGGCGGGACGGCCGGGGCCGGGCACGGGGCAGCCCCGCCCGGGGGGGCGGGCGGGGGGGCATGGCCCGGCCCGGCAGGGGGAGAGGGAGGCGGGAGAGGAGAGGGACGCCGGGCAAGGGACCCCGAGAGAAGGGTGCCCGACGGGGGGAAAGGGACAGAAAGAGAGGAAAAAAAGAGAAAGAAAGAGAAAAGAAAGAAAGAGAGAACAGAAAGTAAAATCTTTTTATTTTTTTCCGCTGCTTTTGCCAATATTGCAATTTGCTGCTGCTGCTGCTGCTGCTGCTGCTGCTGCTGCTGCTGCTGCCTGCTGCCGCCGCTGCAACTGAAGCACCGGGGCCGTTCGTCCCCGTGTGTCCGTTCCCCGCCACCCCACGAGCCCCACGTTCGAGCCCCCGCGCCCGGGGACGGCCCCTTCCGTCTGTCCAAACACGGGAACTTTGCAGCGCTGAGCCCGGATGCAGAGCCCTGACTCCTGCACACGGGCACAGCAATCCCCTCGCTTGCTGCTGTGCATTGTCCTTGCTGAGGGGCAAACACTGTCGGGACACCTTCCCTTGGGGTAGGATTCCTGCCTGACCCCAGCACTGCACTTACATCTCCAGTGTTGCCTTCCAGTAAAAACAGGGGAAGGAAAACTGTGTGTGGCTCATGGTATTTTAGAGTGTCCAAAATTCACTAAGTCACTGATTTTAGAGGTGAAGTGCATTTGGAATGAATGGGATGGAGAAGTAGTGCAAGATGGAAAAGGGGAGCATAGAAATAAATAGAGGAAATCATATTGGATTGTTTCTTTCATTTTCATTTCACTTCTGGAAAGCTGTTTCAGTTTTCCAGGAATCTTCTCTCCTGTCTGCTCTTCCCAAGAATCTCTCTCATGGAGAACACGGTCAAGTTTTCTGTCACAAGATTTGCCACCAGGAAATTATGCCACTGGTGAAATTTTCATTGATGACTGTTTGTGCTGGGCTGGTTGCCACTGGTGGGCAAATTTTGGGAGCAAACCTCCAAAAGGGGTCCGTCTAGAAAGCAAGTTCAAGCAGCCCCTCCCCCTACTAGTTCAGGAAAAGACTTCCCTCGAGAAAAGTGAAAAAAACCCAGTTTATTTAACAAGTAAAGTATTCACAAGCATGAAAAATGAATAATATTAAATAAAACCTCTGACAGTGCTGAAGAGATGGCAAATTCAGAAAGTCCTTTCTGTGGGTTGTAGTTGGCTCACTCAGTCTCTTCTAAGTCCCTCTGGTGCTGGAATGCAGCGTCCCAGCCCTCGGTGGGCCACAGGTGTGAGCTGCCGGTGTTTTTCTGGGTTTTCAGTCCAGAGCAGGTTTAAACAGTTCCCAAAAAAGGAAAGTCCCAGTCCTGAGGAACTTCTCTGCCTAAGCTAGCTAAAACCAAATTGCTGGACCTGGGCTGTGAAGGCATCGGGAAATTTCCAAATCTGGGCACTGGCAGTCCCAGCAAACACCAGATCTGGATGGTGCTGGAGCCAGAACCTGGAAATTTCAAATTTTGGCCTTCTGTGCCAGCAAATCACTGGACTTGGGCTGTGCCAGCACCAGGGAGTTTTCAGATCTGGGCGCTGGCGCTGCCAGCAAACACCAGATCTGGGTGGTGTCGTTGGCAGCGACAGAAATCTGCCGGATTTGGGCTCTGCTGGCACCAGGAAATTTCCAAATCTGGGTACTGGCGCAGCAAACACAAGATGTGGGCGGTGCCAGACCCAGTAGCAGAAAGTTGCTGGGTTTTGGATTTCTGTGCCAGTAAATTGCTGCACTTGGGCTGTGTCAGAATAGGGAAATTTCCAGATCTGGGCACTGACAGTGTCAGCAAACAGCCCATTTCAGGCTCCAGGCTCCAGGAAGGACTGGATCTGGACCCTTTCCTCTTTTCCATACTTCTTTCTTCCTTCCTTGGTGGGATCCTGCTGAATGGGGATCTGCTGAAGAGGGAAGGGCAACCAGGGATGGGCTGTTTGCAGGGGAGGGAACAGCGGTGGGACATAGGAAGAAATTTGTATCAGGAAGAGGAAAGAAAGCAAAGGTGAAGCCAAGGAAATGCTGAGGGGCAGTTTGGGGTGGCTGCCAGGCAGCCCTGGCTCTGAGCAACAGCATCTGCAGTGGGACAGGAAACTCCCAGCTGATGGGAACAAACTTTCTGGCTGAGTGCAGAGGCCAGGACAAAGCTGAGTGGTTTCCCTGGTGTCCCCAGCCCTTGCTGGCCCCAGGGGCTGATGGCATTTGTGCTCCCTCAGGTTCATGTCCCCACAGCAACAGCATGGGGGTGCTCCCGCCTGCTGTGTGCAATGCAAACAGGGGCTGCTGAGCCAGTGCTGCCGTGTCTGTGCCTGCAAGGATGGGGCACCTGTGTGAGCTGGGGAGAGGCCAGGGCTGCAGAGGGGGGATGTTGTTGGCAGCTCCATGAGGACGCTCTGGGACGCTGCCCTGGGCTGTGCAGCGCACTGGGGATGGATCAGCCCCTGCTCTGCTGCTCCTTCCCATCTGCCCCAGGGCCCTTGCAGAGCCCCAGCCATGCTGTTTTGCCCCCAGCCTGCCCACGGCCAGCCTGGGGCTGCTCACGGGGGTTTTCTGTGCTGAGCATTGGCCTGGCCGTGTTCTTGAGAGAGCCTGGGCAAGGAGCCTGGAGCCCCCAGGGCCTGGCCTGAGGCGTCAGCGCTGCCCCAGCAGTGCCCATGGCCTGTCCCTGCTGCAGCCCCGGCACTGCCACCCCAGGGCTGTGCCCGGCCCCGAGAGCACTCAGGCCCTACAGCAACACCAGGGCCACCAGGGCAGCAGGGCAGGGCCACGGGAGCAGGGGGGCCCCCAGGGTGCTCCATCACTCACGCTTCAGGAAGAGACAGCCAGAGAAAACCTGATGAGAAAGCTCCTGGGGGAGATGGGTTGGGGGGTGTGAGTCTCTCAGGAACTGCTCCAGCCCTTTCCAGTCCCCCAGGTGGAGGCACTTGGGGCATGATTCCTACCCAACAGGCATCCCAATGGGGGAGAAGACAGGTTCAGCCTCTTGATCCAGCCTGTCCTGATCCCTCTGCAGAGCCTTTCTGCCCTCCAGCAGATCCACACTCCCACACAAGTTGGTGTCATTTGTGAACTTCTTTTGACTTCCACTTGATCCCCTCATCCAGATCATCAATAAAGATGTTGAACAGGACTGGACCCAGCACTGACTCCTGGGGTCACCCACAAGGAATTGGGTGTTATGGATAACAAATCACCCAATTAAGAGGGGGAGCTTCAGACAAGCCCTGTCTTAGGCTAAGATTTTTGGGTACAGCTTGAATTAGGTGGCCTGCACCTAAACCACTCTGGCTCGTGAGTTCTAAGAGTGGCAGATCAGGTCTATTATGAAATTAGTTATTTATTGAATAGACAGGAGATAATAGACAAAAGGTCTTGAACAGAGTTACTTAGTACATGGTATAAAACAAAAGAACTACTAGTAGGTTACATAAAGCAGTGCACAACATTAAGGTACCTATATCAAAGCTAGGAAAGAAATAATATAGATTAGGAGTCAATGTAACTTATCACCAAACTGGCAAGAGTGTGCACAGAGTCCTTTCACTCAACTCTCAAGAGAGGAACCACAAAACCAGCATCCCAGCTTTGGGGGAAAAGCCCCACACATTTCCAGGGAATGTGCAGCAACTTCTACTTTGGAAAAGTTTGGTGTAGCTTTAATAGATTGTGAAGTAAAGTGTCTATCAGAAATTCCAGCTTATATGTCTACAATCTTGCTTCCAGAGCGAGATGTTTATTGTCGGCTACAAGTGTCACTTCCATGGCACCCAAATAACCACGAGACAAGTGCTCTTTAGTGATTCATTTCACCAATTAGCAAGCTCTTGTGGCAGGGAACATGTCCTGCTAGACTGGCCCCAGCTGGATTTAGTTCCATTCCCCACCACTCTCTGGGCTTGGGCATCAGCCAGTTTCTCATGCAGCAAACAGTTGTCCTGTGCAATCCAGGATCAGCCAGCTCCTCCAGTGCCAAAGGCTTTACTGCTGTCTGTAAATATCCATCCATGGCCCTTCCCTCATCTCCTGAGTGGGTCATTCTGTCAGCGCCTGCAGACCCTTGGCCTGGGTGGGAACAACCTGCGGCACTGGGCAGCCGTGGCATTCCAGGGCCTCCCGCGGCTTTGCCGGCTTTCCCTGGCCCGCAGCCACTGCTGGAGGTGAGCGTGGCTGCATTGCAGCCGCTGCAGGTGACCCTGGGCGTGCTGGAGCTGCTGCCAATGCGCTGCGCTGCCTGAGCCCACCCCTGCGGCAGCTGCCGCCTTTCCGCTCCCTGCACAGCCTCTGTGAGCTGAAGCTGCAGGCGCAGCAGCCACAGGGGATGCGCGTGGTCCCACAACGCTTCTTCCAGGGCCTCAGTGCCTTGCGCTCGCTCTGCCTGTCACAGAACTCGCTCTCTGCCATCCCTGCCGATGCCTTTGGTGACCTGGCACAGCTGCAGCGTTGCAGCCTGAATGGCTGCTAGGAAAGCCCAGGGTAACGAAGCAAAAAGGGCCTGTGCATGGTATCCACAGATGTTTAATTCAGCCACATGGTAACATGTTTGGGTCCCAGGCACACACACATGGAGGGTCCAGGTTTCTCTCTCCCCAGGGCCCGGGGTCACCCTGGTCTTGGGGCAGTACAAAGATAAGGGCCAGTCAGGGAATAGGGAGGGAGTGCCTCAGGGACACAGGAACAGGGGAAGGAGCCAATGGGGTCTTATTGGTTTTTTGAGGGAAGCTTCTTGTGTTTCCCCAAGGCAGGGGATGCCCCCAGGGTCTCCACACTGCAGTACCTGATGCAGGCTGGCAGCAGCGGCGGGATGGGCCACCTGCCTGCCAGCATCTTCAAGAACCTGAGCCACCTGCGCAGCCTGAACCTGGAGAGTGCAGGACTGCCCAGCCTTGGCCCTGAGCTCTTCCGCAACCTGACACAACTGAAGGAGCTGCACCTGGCCAGGAATGAGCTGTGTACATTGGATGTGACTCTGGCCATGGATTTGCTGCTTTAAAATGTTTTACTTTCCCTAAGTTGTCTGGGCTGTGTTATGCAAGAGGTCGGTGTTTCACCTTTTTTTTAAATAAATAGATTACGATGATGCTACTTATTAATCTCCTTGCAGCACATCTGCAAGGCAGATACTTTGCTCTCAAGACTTTAACTTGTGCAGAATTCACCCTTCCCTTGCTCATAATTTTCCTTTGCTGGGTGTCCTAGGGTGACATTAGGATGCTTGTATCCCCATTCATCTGTTTCTGTTTATGCTGGATATTATGTTCTGTGCCTTCAAGACTGGCTCTGAAGAGTGAAGTTTTGTTTTGGTTTTGTTATCAGCTGCTCCCCATGGCTGGCAGGACACAGAGATGGGGCAGTACATGGTGTGCTGCTTTTTGCTTTTTTGGCTTTTTTGCTTTGCTCTTGCTCTTGCTTCTGCTTTGTTCCTGCTTTGCTCTCTCTTTTGCTTCTGCTCATTAGTTAGTTTAGCTAAGCAGTCCGAATTTTTCCATTGTTTTTTTTTCCTTTCCCTTTGTGGAACCACTGAGCCTGCTCCAGACTGGGACCTGGGAAACACCAGTGGAGAGTTTGCACCTTGTGGCTGCAGCAGCTACCCCAGAGCTGGAGGGACTGATAACAGAGCGACCACCCCCAAGAGAGATTTTTCTGATGGGTCTTGATCTCTTTCAGAGTCAATTGTCTTCGCTTTGTGTGGATGAGAAGTGACCTTGTTAAATAAACAGGTCAGTTCCCAGGCAGTCTCGAGGAACCAAACCACCCAAACCTGTTCTGGGTGGTCTTTTGAGACAATGGGGCCCTGGATCCATGGGGCCCTCCCACTGAATGGTGCCTTGATTCCATGGGGGTTCCTGCACCAAAGGATGGATTTCTGGCCTGCAGTGTCACACTGGCCTCTAGGAAACCCAAAAAGACAGTGAAAGGTGTCATTGGGACCTTTTTGTATGTGTCACAGTGGTCCCAAGGATTCCATGAGCCCTTGCACTGTCACAATGGTCAAAATGGTTCCATGAGCCCTTGCAGTGTCAAAATGGTCTCCTGTGGTCTCCCAGGCCCCACAATGTCACGTGACTCCTGTGTTCCATGAGGTCTGCAATATCACAATGGACCTTTGGACCCTTTTTGCTGTGTCTGTCACAATCTCCTTTGGCTCCACAGTGTCACAATGGACCACTAATGTCATGAGGCCCTGCAGTGTCACAATGGACCTTTGGTTCCATGCAGCCCTGCAGTGTCACAAAGGCCTCTTGGTTTCACGAGGCCCCACAATATCACAATGATCCTCCCAGGGTCGCAATGGTCTCACTGGTTCCATGAGGCCTCACAGTGTCACAATGCTTTGCTTATTCGATGGGGCCTCATAGTGTCACAATGGTCTCCATGGTTCCATGATGCCCCTGAGTGTCACAATGGTCTCTGTGATTCCATGGAGCCACACAGTGTCACAATGGCTTATAGTTTCCATGAGGCTGTAAAGCGTCTTAATTGTCTTTGCATGGTTCCATGAGGCCTTGCAATGTCACCATGGACCGTTGGTTCCATGGAGTCTTGTAGTGTCACAATGGCACCTTGGTGCCATGACACCCCAAAGTGTCATAATGTTCTCCATGGTTCCATGAGGCTGCGTGGTGTCACAATGGACCCGTTGTTAGATGGGACCTTACAGTGTCACAATGATCCCTACATTCCATGGAGTCAGACAGCGTCAGTACAGTCCCCTCGGTTCCATGAGGTCCAGCAATGTCACAGTGGTCTCCATGAATCCATGAGGCCCCACAGTGTCACAATGGTCCCTTGGTGTCACAGGGCCCCACAATGTCACAATGGTCCCTTGGTTCCATGGCCCTGTGCTGCTGCATTCCCCCCTCCCCTTCTCAGGCCGCCCTGCCAGCTGAGAAATGTTCCTTGGGCCTCGGCCTTGGCCAACAGCCCCTGGGCTCAGCTCCTCTGCAGCTCATCACAAACACTGTCTGCTCCAGGCTCTGCTGCTGCCCAACCAGCTCCTGGTTCCTTTAGCAGCAGCCCTGGGAACTGGTTTTGTTCCCTCAGTGGCACAACATCCCTGTTCTCACAGTGCCAAAGAAAGCTGTTGGTGCCCAGTGCGGCCAGGATGAACCATTGCTGGGACTGAAGCCCCTCTCTTGGGGCCCTGCAAACAGTGCTCCAAAAGGAGCCCTTGGAGCTCTCCTGGGCCAGCGACTCCCTCTGAGTGGGGCCTCTCCCAGACGGGAACTCTCCCGTTTGCTGCACTCGGGGATCACGAACAATGACGGAGCCTGGGCCCATCCCCCCACTCCTCCAGGCTCAACCCTTTGCCTGCTGGGGAGATGCCAAAGCATCAGCAGGGAGCATTCCCTGCCCTCAGGGGAATTCTCACAGGTGCCTTGCACTGACTCTTTGTGTCTGTGTGCACACAGGAGTGCCTGTGCTGGGGAAATGTGGCAGAAATGCTGCTCTCTGAGGGGTTTGAGTATCTTGGATAGCTGAGTCAGCCAGATATCCAGATAGCAGAAAGTAATGTTAAGTCACGAGGTCTAAGCTAAGTTAAATGCTGCTAACAGTTGTTCTTTTTGCTAAGTTGTTAAGTTTAATGTAATTTATTAGCTAAGTTAAAAATATTAAATGTTAGTCCTCTGTTAAATTGCTAAGTCCTATGTTTTAGGTTAAATGTTCTAGGTTAAATACTGTTAAGTGCTGTTCTTTTGCTAAATTGTGAAGTTGAAGGTATTAGTTAAGGTTAATAGTTTAAGTTAAGTCCTGTTAAGTTTGAGCTCTGTTAAGCTTTTTAGGCTGTATTCCTTTTATCCTTGCCCTCACTGTCCTTGTGTCACACACACACACACAGAGGGACAGTTCTGGGTTAATTTCTGGTTTGATTGCCTGGATTCTGTTTGGTTTTTTGTTGTTTTTTTTCCTTGGTGTGCCTGAAGTGTCCAGTCAGGAGCAGAGTGACTCTTGCCAAGGAACTTTGTGCTGCTGTCCCTTAATATTCAATCTGGTTTTTGCTGATCCCTTGCTGGGGATTTTTTCAGCACTCTCAAGGCCTCGTTGGTACCAGGGTGAAGGAGTCCTGGCCCAGGCTCTGGCCCTGGGGGACATGGGGATGCTGCCGGGGAGTCTCTGTCCCCCTGTGCCACCCCCAGGGCCCCGGTCCCCCGTCCCCGTGTCAGGCTCTGGGGTCGATCTTGTGGAACATCCTCTCGGGGAGGCTGCGAGGCCGGGGGCGGGGGGGACCCAGGGGGACAGGGGATCCTGCTGTGCATGAGCAGGGTTGGACTGCTCTGGGGGGAACTGTGAGGTGGGCTGGGGCAGAGTGACCTCCCCAGGGACCTCACACTGCCCCTGTGATGTCACACTGCACCCTGTGATGCCACACTGCCCCTGTGATGTCACACAGCCCCTGTGATGTCATACAGCCTTCTGTGATGTCACACAGCCCTGTGATGCTGCAGCCCCCTATGATGCCACACAGCTCTTTTGCGACGTCACACAGCCTCCAGTGATGTCACAGCCCACCTGGGATGTCATGCAGCCCCTGTGATGTCACACAGCCAACTATGAGATGTCAACCTATGATGTGATACGTCTGATCTGTGATGTCCTGTTCTGTGATGTCACAACCTGCTCTGTGATATTACACAGCCACCCAGTGATGTCACAACCCACTCTCTCTGATGTCACAGAGCCCCCTCTGTGATGGCAGAGTCTGCTCTATGGCAGAGTCTGCTCTATGGCCTTACATTATGATGTCACAGACAGCTGTTTGATGTCACAACCCCCCTCAGTGATGTCACAAAACCCCCTTTGTTATGTCATGCTGCCACTCTGTAATGGCACAGCACACAGTCTGACCTCACAGTCTGCTCTATGATGTCATACAGCCATGCCATGATGTCACAGCCTGCTCTGTGATGTCACAGAATCTCCTCTAGGATGCTGTAGGTGCTCCATGACCTCACACAACAAACTCTGTGATGTCATAGCCCAACCTGTGACCTCAAACATCCCACTCTGTGTCGGCCTTGGCCTCCTGGGGGCCACCTCTCATCTGCCTTCAGAAAAGTGGGGGCCTGTCCTTTTCTTCCCATGGAAAAAAAAACACCTCTCAGGCCCAGGCATCCATGGCCAAAGTTGAGAATCAGCCTCTGAAATTCCTTATATCCAAGGATAGCTCCCAGACAAAAGCTGCCAGGACTGTCCAGGTTCCCTTGGTTTCCTGAGGGCCAGCTCTCATCTGCCTTTGAAACATTGGGGTTCTGCACTTTCCTTCCTATGGAAAAGAACTGTCCTTCTCATCCTGATGCCCATAGACAAAAGTGGGGTTTGGCCTCCCAAATTCTGTCTGTCCAAGGATTCCTCCTTGACAACAGGTCTGGCTGGCCTTGGCCTCCTTGGGGCTGCCTCTAATCAGCCTTTGAAACACTTGGACTCTGCCCTTTCCATCCTATGGAGAACTGTCATTCCAGTCCAGGAACCATGGCTGAAATGGAATTCCACCCCCAAAACTCCACATATATCCAAAGGCTGCTTTCACACAAAAGCTGCAAGGACAGACAGGTCTGGCTTGCCTTGGCCTCTGGAGACTGCTTCTCATCTGCCTTCAAACCCTGGGGTTCTGTGGTTTCCTTCCTCTAGAAAAGAACTGTGCCTCTTGTCAAGGCACTCTTGGCCTCAAGCATTTGACCACTCTATAGGGACACAGGAGCTCTGTGCTCACTGGGGTGGAGACTGAGGACAGCAGAGGAGAGCCCTGGGAGGGACTGAAGGATGGTTTCAGAGATGGTGGATCCTTTTGACATAGTAGAAAACAGCCAGAGAAAGGAAGAATTAATGGCAAGGGCATCTGGGGAGGCCCAGACTGGACATGACAAGAAAGGAATTTCCCTGCCAGGGCAGTGCTGTGGTGCAACACGTCCCCAGAAGGAGCCTGGATCAGCCCAAGGCTTTGTGTGGGCAGGAGGCAGAGCTGTCAGCAAAGGAAGGGGCCAGCCAGGTGGGGCAGGTGGGGGATGACGACGGCCTGCAGGGACAGAGGCCCAGGTTTGCTCAGCATCAGAGACACCTTTGCCTTGCATGTCCCCACCTGTCATCACTGCCACCAGTGTTCTACTCTACCTGGATCCTGGGGACATTTTCTCAGTCCTGTCCCTCAGAAGGAAGGTTTTATAAAGTAGAAACGTCTGTGTTTCAATATCTTTTTGAGTCCCTGAGAAGTTTTTTGTGCACACTCTGAGGAACCAAGTATGATGCAAAGAGCACCAAAGCCCCAGAGGGTCATTAAAGTCCTTGTGCTGTGTCTGTGCTGCTGAGCTGGGCTGGGCTCCTGGCCCAGAGGCAGCTCCTGGCAAGGGCAGCACTGCAGAGAGACAGCTCTGGCCAGGAGCAGCTCCTGTGCACAGCCCAGCAGGGCTGGGGCACTGCCAGGGCCCCTCAGGGACACCAGCAGGGCACAGACTGAGCTCACAGGGGCTCAGCACTGGCAGGGGCTGTGGGATGTCCCAGAGGGGGCTGTGTCACAGCAGCACCTCTGGGGCTGTGTCACAGAGGCACAGAGCAGCTGTGATGTCAGCAAGGGGCTGTGTGACAGCCCAGAGTGGGCTGTGTGAGGTCACAGATTGGGCTGTGACATCACAGAGTTTGTTGTGAGAGGTCATTGAGCAGCTATGGCATCATAGATGGGACTGTGTGACATCACAGAGCAGGCTGTGACACCATGGCATGGATGTATGACATCACAGAGAAGGATGTGAGGTCAAAGTGTGTGCTGTGACATTACAGAGTGGTAGTATGACATCACAGAGATGGTTTTGTGACATCACTGAGAGGGTTGTGACATCAGAGAGTTGACTGTGACATCATAGAGTAGGGTGTGTGGCCATAGAGCAGATCCTGCCATCATAGAGGGTGGATCTGTGACATCAGAGTGAGTTGTGACATCACTGGGTGGCTGTGTAACATCATAGAGCAGGTTGTGACATCATAGAACAGCAACATCACATGGTGACATTGTGACATCTCAGCATCATCTGTGACATCACAGACAGCAGCTGTATGACATCACAGGGTGACATCCCAGAGTTGGCTCTGTGACATCACAGAGGCTGTCTGACATCAGGGGATGGTGTGACATCACAGGGGACATCACAGGGGCTGTGTGAGGTCACTGGGAGGTCACTCTGCCCCGGCCCCCCTCACAGTTCCCCCCAGAGCAGTCCAACCCTGCTCGTGCACCACGGGGTCCCCTGTCCCCCGGGTCCTCCCCCCCCAGCGCCGCAGCCTCCCCCAGAGGATGTTCCACGAGATCGACCCCAGAGCCTGACACGGGGACGGGGGGCCGGGGCCCTGGAGGTGGGACAGGGGGACAGGGACCCCCCCGGATGCATCCCCGTGTCCCCCAGGGCCAGAGCCCAGGCCAGGGCTCCTTCACCCTATTACGAAGGAGGCCTTGAGAGCACTGAAAAAATCCCCAGCAAGGGATCAGCAAAAAAACCAGATTAAATATTAAGGGAGAGCAGCACAAAGTTCCTTGGCAAGAGTCACTCTGCTCCTGAGTGGACACTTCAGGCACACCAAGGAAACAAAGCAACAACAAAACCGAACCAAATCCAGGCAATCAAACCAGAAATTAACCGAGAAATGTCCCTGTGTGTGTGTGTGACACAAGGACCGTGAGGGCAAGGATAAAAGGAATACGGCCTAAAACAATTAACAGAGCTCAAACTTAACAGGACTTAACTTAAACCTTAACCTTAACTGATACTTTCAACTTCACAATTTAGAAAAAAGAACAGCACTTAACACTATTTAACCTAACTTAAAACCTATGGTTTAGCAATTTAACAGAGGAATAACATTTAACAATATTCAACTTAGCTTATAAATTACATTAAACTTAACAACTTAGCAAAAGAACAACTGTTAGCAGCATTTAACTAAGCTTAGACCTTGTGACTTAACCTGACTTACAGGCCTCACTGACTCAGCTATCCAAGGCACTCAAACACCTCAGAGAGCAGCATTTCTGCCACATTTCCCCACCACAGGCACTCCTATGTGCAAACAGACACACAGAGTCAGTGCAAGGCACCTGTGAGAAATTCCCCTGAGGGCAGGAAATGCTCCCTGTGGATCCTTTGGCATCTCCCCAGCAGGCAAAGGGTTGAGCCTGGAGAGGAGGGGGGATCGGGCCCAGGCTCTGTTGTTGTTCGGGATCCCCGAGTGCAGCAAACGGGAGAGTTCCCGGCTGGGAGAGGCCCCACTCAGAGGGAGTTGCTGGCCCAGGAGAGCTCCAAGGGCTCCTTTTGGAGCGCTGTTTGTAGGGCCCCAAGAGAGGGGCTTCAGTCCCAGCAATGGCTCATCCTGGCTGCACTTGGCATCAACAGCTTTCTTTGGCAGTGTGAGAACAGGGATGTTGTGCCACTGAGGGAACAAAACCAGTTCCCAGGGCTGCTCCTACAGAAAGCAGGAGCTGGTTGGGCAGCAGCAGTGCCTGGAGCAGACAGTGTTTGTGATGAGCTGCAGAGGAGCTGAGCCCAGGGGCTGTTGGCCAAGGCCGAGGCCCAAGGAGCATTTCTCAGCTGGCAGGGTGGCCTGAGAAGGGGAGGGGGGAATGCAGCAGCACAGGGGCCCATGGAACCAAGGGAACCTGTGGGGCCCTGTGAGGACCATTGTGACACTGTGGGGCCCTGTGAGACCAAGGGACCATTGTGACACTGTGGGGCCCTGTGAGACCAAGGGACCATTGTGACACTGTGGGGCCCTGTGAGACCAAGGGGCCATTGTGACACTGTGGGACCTTCTGAAATCATGGAGACCACTGTGACATTGCTGGGCCTCATGGAACCAAGGGGCTGTACACTGCTGTGTGGACTCCATGGAATGTAGGGATCATTGTGACACTGACAGGCCCCATTAAACCAAGGGTCCATTGTGACATTTGATGCCTAGGGGCCTCATAGAACTGTGGAGACCATTGTGACACTTTGGGGTGTCATGGAACCAAGGGGCCATTGTGACACTGCAAGACCCCATGGAGCCAAAAAGTCCATTGTGATATTGCAAGGCCCCATTGAATCATGGATAGACCATTAAGATACTTCACAGCTTCAGGGAACCAGGGGTGGTGGGTGTGACACTGTGGGGGTCTTTGGAACCAAGGAGATCATTGTGACATGGAAGGGACTCATGGAATCATGAAGACCCTTGTTAGCCTTCAGGGCCTCAGGAAACCAAGAGGATGTTCTGACACTGCAGAGTCACATGGAATCAGTGAGACCATTGTGACACAATGAGGTCCCATGGAACCAAGCAGAGCATTCTGACGTTTTATGGCAATTTGGAACCAAGGATTCATTGTGATACCACAGGGGCCTCATGGAATCAAGGGCACCATAGTGACACTGGGGGGATCCACTGAACCAAGGGGACCATTGTGACATTGTGGTGCCTGTGGAACCACAGAGACCATTGTGACACAGCAGAGCCCCATGGAACCAGGAGAACACAGAACAGTTCTGGCTTGTTTGGCATCCCGGGGGCTACCTGACTGGTCCAGCTGACTGTGGCATGTGGAGGGTCTCTTCTCATCTGCTACTGAAACACGGTGGCTCCATACTTTCCTTCCTATGGAAAAGAACTGTCCTTCTCCAGGTGCCAATGGCCAGAATTGGGAGTTCCACCTCCAACATTCCCTGTTGTGACAGAGTTGAGGAGCTTCTTGGCTCAAAACTTTTCATGTGTAGGGGAAGAAGGGGCAGGTCCAGCCTTGACCTGCCCTGGAACCCCAGCCCTGCCCTGCCCTGGAACCCCAATCCCCCCAGAGCCTCTATCCCAGCCCAGCAGTGGCTGCGAGTCCCTGGCACAGCACAGGCAATGCTCCACAGCCAGCTCTGGAGCCCCCAGCCCAGCTCCTGAGGGACCAAATGAGCCCAAGTCCCACCTGGGGGAAGGGCCCAGGAAGATCAAGGGGTATTGAAGTCTGACCACAAGGCAAGCACATATCTTGGCCCTACGTCCTCTTGGAATTTCCATCTGAACACCACTGGAATCCAGGAGTTGGTAGCTGTCTGTATGCCTCTCTAAATCATTCCTGGTTTCCTTGGAGAAGAAGCTGCCCAAGACACAGAGGGATGTTCATTTCTTGTCAGCCAGCAAAGCCAAGGGAAGCACAGCTCCATGAAATGCAGAAGTCATTCCTCTGCTGGATATTAAATCCACTTTGCTCAGCAGACAGTCTCAGAGCAATGGAAAACACCTTCTGTGCCCAGCACAGATCCCAAGATCCCCCAAACCCTCCCTGCCCCGATTCTGCCCAGATTTGCTCTTTGCGCACACGAGTCACACGCTGAAGTCAGGAGCTCCCTCCATGCCCGCAGGGAGGAAAAGACAGAAAGGGAATGAAGAGCTCTCCTGTTCAGAGCCAAGGTCCAAGTGCAGCCCCTGCAATGCGAACCACAGCTCATCAGGTTTGTGTCCTTTGGGCTCAGGGCCTGGTGACACTCAGAGGCACAGAAAGGTTTCTTGCCAGAAAACACAAGTTGAACATTTGAACAGTTTAATAACCATTACAGCTGGTTATTAACATCACAGCAACACATCCCTCAGCTCTCTGGGATGACCCAGCAGCATCTGACATGTCACTATTCCCAAGGGACTTCTGTACAGGAACAGCTTCAGACAAAGATAAGAAAAGAAAAGGTAATTCTATGATAGATATAAACACAATTAAGATGTTGACTAATGTTATACTTATTTGAACATCAGAATGACTGGGAAACTCCCTGAAGACCAGAGCATGAAGCCAGCAAATTGAGAGGCACTTGAATGACCAGAGAGCATCAGGAGGAGGAGGAAATCTGGGAGAAATGGGAAGAATAAACATCCATCCGGTCTAGTAAAGAGATGTCCTTAGACATGGCCATTTAACCAGGAGAGCTGGAAACACCTGATGGAAAACAGAGATTAAATATTAGACTGAATATTGGTGAAAAAAAAGTAGATGGGAAGATCAGTATTTCTTCTCCTGCCCTCAGTACACAGCAGATGAGGAAATTCCTGTTCCTGGCAAAAAAAAACTTTGCCATTTCTTAAAAGTACTCAAGTGACCCAGATAAAAAAGGATTTTTGTGTATATTATGAAACCAACTGGTGTTAAAACCTGCGCCCCTTTCCAGGCAGACATCAGCTGTGTGCCCATGAACAGAGAGTGCCATTTGCACCCTGAGATGCCCAGGGGGAACTGGATTTCTCCGAGAGCACCTGAGGGAAAGCAGAGCACCTTGCAAGCTGCAGGTCCCTGACAGCCCCGCAGGGCTCATGTCCCATCCACATCTGCTCTGCTCCAATCTGAAACAGGGCCCAGCATGGTGCCAGCATCATCAGAGAGCTGAGGTGTGTGCTGGAATTCAATGCCCTCCCCATCCCACAGCAGCCCTCCATTTCCCTCCTGCAGCCTTGGTCTCCAGCACAGCCATGGAGACTCTTTGGGCTCTGGACTGTTGCTGCAGCCCCCAAGGGCAGCTGAGCTCTGCCTTTGGCACAGTCAGGCCTGGCCAGTGCAGGCCATGCTCAGCAATTGCTTGTGTGTGCCTGGCCTTGCTGTCAGCCCCGGCAGCGGCTGCGTGGCCCCTTTGTGGCCCTGTGCAGGCCCAGCCATGGTGGCCCAGCCCCTGTGCAGGCCCAGCCCAGGCCAGGAGCATTGCAGCTGGGAATGGCCCCTGTGCCGTGGTGCCCACAGCAGCCTTGGGGCTCTGTGCCCCATGGCCTCCCTACTGGGCAGCCTCTGCCAGCTCCTGCAGAGCCCCTGGCACCTGTGGGGCTGCACAGACAGCCCTGCCCCGGGCTCTGCCGGCCTCTGGGCCAGCAGAGAGGCTGGCCAGGGCTGGCCATGGTGGGGAACAGGCCCTGAGCCCCGCAGGAGGATGGAGCTGGGCCACAGCAAAACTCAGCCCAGGCCAAAGCTGGGCTCAACAGCCAGGGCTGCCAAGGGCTGGGCACAGAGGCTGGCGCTGACAAATGTCCTGGGCCCCCTCCCTGCTCTGTCTGTGCCCTCAAGGGCACAGAGCAGCCTCCTCTCTGGGCCACTTGCCTGTTTGCAATGCCTTGCACAGGTGCTGGCCCTGCCCCACAAGGCCTGGCCTGAGTCCTGCCCCTGCACGCTCAGCCAGGCTGAGATGGACACTGATGGTTTCTGGGCCGGGCTCTCTGAGCCCAGCCCAGCTCCCTGCAAGCTCTGCCAGCTGCCCTGAGCTCTGGGAAGCACCAAGGGCCTCTCCCCAGCCCAGCCCAGCCAGCTCTGGCCCCACAGCTCTTCTCAGGCCAGGCTGCTCTGGGCACTGGCCCCACGGCCTCAGCCCCTGCCAAGGGCACAGCAGCAGCTGCAGCTGCCACAGGACTCAGCCCCAGCCATGGGGGAAGGTGCTGGGCCAAGGCCAAAGGAGGCTCCCTGGCTGCCCTGCTCCCCTCTGCCTGAGGTGCTGAGAGCTCTGCAGCCCCTGCTGCCATCCCATCTGCCCAGGGCAGCACAAGAGCCCCGGCCTTGGGGCCCTCAAGAGCTGCTCCTGCTGCAGGCCCAGGGCCTATGCCAAAGCTGGGGCAGCCACCAAGCTGTGCCCATTTCTGTTCATTGCTGCTCTGATAGGGATGGATCCTCAGCCACTTGGAGGTTGCTGTTGAATTTTGCTACTCCAGAGGCCTCTTCTTTCTTGAGCTCTTTAGCTCAGGAATTCAGTGAAAAAGGCTCATAAACATTTTTTCAAAATGCCTGAACAAGAAAAGCACTTGGGAATACTTGAAGTTTTCCATTATTCTGTAGTTATTTACACAGATTTCAGAAGTGTCTTCCAAGTGAATGTACTATACAGAAAACAATTCAGAGAAAACAGTTTTGTCCTGTTTTGTTTTCCTGTTAGAATTTGGTATCTGCAATGTATAATTGATATTGACCACCAGCACCTTCTAATGTAGTCTGAATATATATGAACATCAAGACCCTTCATGACTGACAATCAATCACACTTTGTCCCCACCCCCTCCCCACCATTTTCCTCATCCAACCCCTGGCACTCCTATGGATCAGGAACAGTGTGGCCAGCCAGACCACTGCCAGCCAGGCAGTGATTCTTCCCATGCTGGGCACTGCTTGGGCAGCACCTCGAGTGCTGTGTCCAGTTCTGGGCCTCCCAATGTAGGAAGGACATGGAGGAGCTGGAGCGTCTCCTGAGAAGGGCAACATGGCTGGGGAGGGGTCTGGAGCACAAGTCCTGTGAGGAGTGACTGAGGGAGCTGGGGTTGTTTATCCTGGAGAAGAGGACGCTCAGGGGAGACCTCATCACTCTCTACAACTCCCTGACAGGAGGGTGCAGCCAGGTGGGGCTCTTTTCCCAGGGAACAGTGACAGGACAAGAGGACACAGCCTTCAGCTGCACCAGGGGATATTTAGGCTGGATATTAGGAAATATTCTTCACACAAAGGGTGATTGGGCATTGGAATGGGCTGCCCAGGGAGCTGGGTGAGTCACTGTCCCTGGAAGTGTTTAAGGAAAGACTGGATGTGGCACTCAGTGCCATTGTCTGGGTGACAAGGTGGTGTTGGGTCCCAGGTTGGACTTGATGCTCTCCAAGGTCTTTTCCAGCCTGGCTGATTCTCTGATGACTGTGACACTGCAGGGCCCTGGGGAAGCAAGGGGCCATTGTGACACTGCGGGGCCTGGTGGCACTGAGAGGACGATGGTGACACTGTGTACGACATGGCAGCAAAGAGCCAAGGGGCCATTGTGAAACTGTGGGGCTGAATGGAAGCAAGGAGTCCACGGTGACAATCTGGGTCCTGGTGGAACCACAGAGGCCACTGTGACACTACAGGGCCTTATGGAACCAAGGGGCCGTTGTGCCACTGCAGAACCAAGGAGACCCTTAGGAGAGCCTGGGGACAATGGAATCAAGGGGCCATTGCTCCATTGCAAGGACTCTGGGAACTGAGGGAACAATTGAAACACTGTGGTGCCCCATGGAACCAAGGGTCCATGGTGACACTGCAGGATCTTGTGTCACCAGGGCTCCATTGTGACACTGCAGCACCAAGGAATTCATGGTGGCACTCTGAGGCCTCCTGGAACCAAGAGGCCGCTGTGATCCTGCAGGGCCTTGTGGAACCATGCAGAGCATTGTGACACAGCAGGACCTGGTGTCATGATGGGGCCATTGTGACATTGCTGGGCCCCATGGAACCAAGGGGCCAGTGCTGTTCCTCAGGGACTCCTGGAATGAAGGGAACAATTTGGACACCATTGGGGCCCCTGGGGCCAAGAGGCCATTGTGACACTGTGGAACCAAGGAGAGCATTGCTGCCCTGCCAGACCTCATGGAACCAAGGATCAATTGTGACACTGCAGGGCCTTGAGGGACCACGGCACAATTGTGACACTGCAGGGCCAAGGATCCAAGGGACTTTGTGACACCAAGGGGTGTCATGGAACCAAAGGGACATTGTGACACTGGGAGGCCTCATGGAATCATGGAGACCATTGGGACACACTGGGGCCTCATAGAACCCTGGTGACACCAAAGTTGTCTGGGAGAGTTGATCTGCTGGAGGGTAGGAGGGCTCTGCACCTGCCTCCTGGACAGGCTGGATCCAGGGCCCGAGTCCAGCAAGGTGAGGTTGAACAAGTCCAAGTGCCAGGTCCTGAACTTTGGCCAAAACAACCCCTGCAGCACTACAGGCTGGGGACAGAGTGGCTGGAGAGCAGGCAGGCAGAAAGGGACCTGCAGGGACTGATGGAAAGCAGGCTGGACATGAGGCAGCAGTGTGCCCAGGTGGCCAAGAAGGCCAATGGCTCCTGGCCTGGACCAGGAATGGTGTAGCCAGCAGGAGCAGGGCAGTGATTCTTCCCCTGTGCTGGGCACTGGTTGGGCAGCACCTCGAGTGCTGTGTCCAGTTCTGGGCTGCCCAATTTAGGAAGGACACGGAGGGGCTGGAGTGTGTCCAGAGAAGGGCAACAAGGCTGGGGAGGGGTCTGGAACGCAAGTCCTGTGAGGAGCAGCTGAGGGAGCTGGGGTTGTTTATCCTGGAGAAGAGGAGGCTCAGGGGAGACAAGGCAGTGTCAGGGCACAGGTTGGACTTGATGATCTCCAAAGTCTTTTCCAACCTTGCTGATTCTTGGATTCTCTGAAACCACCCTTGGAGCAGTTGCAGGATGAGCCCTGGGCCTCCTCTGCAGAAGCTCCAGAGCCCAGGTCCCTCAGCTTCTCCTGCCAGCCCCAAAGCCCATCCTGTCAGTCCTGCAGAGCCTCTGCAGCTCCTCCTCTTTGCCCAGAACAGGGAGCCCCAGAGCCAGACACAGCAGCCCAGATGTGTCCCCCTGGCCTGGGGTGCCTCTGTCAAGGGAGCAGCACCAGGCACTGCAGGAGCCTGCAGACAATTCCTGCAGCACTTGTAGGATGATCCTGCTTCCCAAGGGACGTTCCCATGGGGCCAAGTCAGGAACTGCAATGGGGAGTGGGGCCAGAGGAGGAAAGGGCAAACAGGGATGGGCTGTTTGCAGGGGAGGGAACAGGGCTGGGCAATCGGAAGAAATTTGTGCAGCTAGGAGTAAAGAAAGCAAAGGTGGCAAAAGGAAATGCTGAGGGCAGTTTGGGGGTGGCTGCCAGGCAGCCCTGGCTCTGAGCAACAGCGTCTGCAGTGGCACAGGAAACTCCCAGCTGATGGGAACAAACTTTCTGGCTGAGTGCAGAGGCCAGGACAAAGCTGAGTGATTTCTCTGGTGTCCCCCAGCCCTTGCTGACCCCAGGGGCTGATGGCATTTGTGCTCCCTCAGGTTCATGTTCCCACAGCAACAGCATGGGGGTGCTCCCGCCTGCTGTGTGCAATGCAAACAGGGGCTGCTGAGCCAGTGCTGCCGTGTCTGTGCCTGCAAGGATGGGGCACCTGTGTGAGCTGGGGGAGAGGCCAGGGCTGCAGAGGGGGGATGTTGTTGGCAGCTGCATGAGGACGCTCTGGGACGCTGCCCTGGGCTGTCCAGCGCACTGGGGATGGATCAGCCCCTGCTCTGCTGCTCCTTCCCATCTGCTCCAGGGCCCTTGCAGAGCCCCAGCCATGCTGTTTGCCCCCAGCCTGCCCACGGCCACCCTGGGGCTGCTCATGGGGTTTCTGTGCTGAGCATTGGTCTGGCCGTGTTCTTGAGAGAGCCTGGGCAAGGAACCTGGAGCCTCCAGGGCGTGGGCTGAGGCGTCAGCGCTGCCCCAGCAGTGCCCATGGCCTGTCCCTGCTGCAGCCCCAGCACTGCCACCCCAGGGCTGTGCCCAGCCCCGAGAGCACTCAGGCCCTACAGCAACACCAGGGCCACCAGGGCAGCAGGGCAGGGCCACGGCAGCAGCACTGGCAACACCAAGTGCTGCTGCTGCTGCTGGGCACAGCTGCTGGGCCAGCACTGATCTGCCCTCAGCTCTGCACACAGACATTGCTGCTGCAGCTCCAGAGAAGGCAACAAAAGGGCATCTCTGCAGAAAACTCTGCTGGGAGATCCTTCAGTTCCTTTAATGTCACCAAGGGCACAGCGCCTCAATGACACAGTCTTTGGCACAGGGAAGGTGGAGAGAAACAAAATGAGAAATGGCACAAGGAATGGCTTTTCTTTATTGACAATATGAAAAAAAAAAAAAAAAAAAAAAAACCCCAAAATTGAAACCAACAAGAAGTATCAAAGATGACTTTTTTTATTACAAGTGATTTGCAGAAATTGGCCAGCAGTTTAATGTTCCTGAAACCATCCAGTCATCAGTCTCCACACTGCAGCCTTGAGCTCCTGGTTCCTCAGGCTGTAGATGAGGGGGTTCAGGGCTGGAGGCACCACTGAGTACAGAACTGACAGGGCCAGATCCAGGGATGGGGAGGAGATGGAGGGGGGCTTCAGGTAGGCAAACATAACAGTGCTGAGGAACAGGGAGACCACAGCCAGGTGAGGGAGGCAGGTGGAAAAGGCTTTGTGCCGTCCCTGCTCAGAGGGGATCCTCAGCACAGCCCTGAAGATCTGCACATAGGAGAAAACAATGAACACAAAACATCCGAGTCCTAAACATGCACTAACAGCAATGAGCCCAAGTTCCCTGAGGTAGGATTTGGAGTGTGAGCAGGAGAGCTTGAGGATCTGGGGGATTTCACAGAAGAACTGGCCCAGGGCATTGCCATGGCACAGGGGCAGGGAAAATGTATTGGCTGTGTGCAGCAGAGCATTGAGAAAGGCACTGGCCCAGGCAGCTGCTGCCATGTGGGCACAAGCTCTGCTGCCCAGGAGGGTCCCGTAGTGCAGGGGTTTGCAGATGGACACGTAGCGGTCATAGCACATGATGGTCAGGAGGGAAAACTCTGCTGAGATGAAGAACAGAAAGAAAAAGAGCTGAGCAGCACATCCAGTGTAGGAGATGTTCCTGGTGTCCCAGAGGGAATTGTGCATGGCTTTGGGGACAGTGGTGCAGATGGAGCCCAGGTCAGTGAGGGCCAGGTTGAGCAGGAAGAAGAACATGGGCGTGTGCAGGTGGTGGCTGCAGGCTACGGCGCTGATGATGAGGCTGTTGCCCAGGAGGGCAGCCAGGGAGATGCCCAGCAAGAGGCAGAAGTGCAGGAGCTGCAGCTGCCGCGTGTCTGCCAATGCCAGCAGGAGGAAGTGCCTGATGGAGCTGCTGTTGGACATTTGCTGTGCCTTGGCACATGGGGATCTGTAAAAAAAAAGTAATCATGGAATAGTTGTGTTTGGAGAGGACTTTAAATATCCCAGCACAGCCTGGGGGCACTTTCCCCCACTGCCTGCCCAGGGCTCTGCTGCCTGGAGCTGTCCCTGCCAGCAGCTGCTTCCCTGTGCCCAGGGCTGGGCCCTGCCAGTGCTGCCAGAGCCCAGCCCAGCCCTGGGGGCTCAGCTCTGCCCTGCAGACCCCTCCCAGCTCAGGCACTGCCCAGGGGCAGCTCTGGCTCTGCAGGCTCTGATGGCAACGTCAGAGCAACCCTGAGGAGGCTGGAAAAGTGACACTGATGCTGCCTCTGAGGGGCCCTGTGCTGATTTCTTTCACAGCCTGGTTTATTAACATGAGAGAGAATTTTTTTTTTTTCTAAACCTGAACTGAGAGATGAATATCTATATGCAGTGTCCCATCCAGGCAACACAGAGCAGTACATTAAAAAGAATAATTTTCCCTTTTATGCAGCCCCTTCCTTGCTGTGCTCCCTGTATAATCTACTTGGAAATGTTCTGCAGTTAAATGTCATGCTGGGAGCAGTCCTGAACAATGCAGCATCCTCCCCACACAAGGAGAACACTTCCAAGCCTGACCAGCTGTCTCCTCCCACCCAGACCTTGTCCCCCAGTGCTGGGAGCAGCTGCCAGGGCTGGCTGAGAGCTGTCCCTGGCAGGCAGCAGAGTCCCTGCCCCAGCACAGAGCCCTGGGCTGCAGGACCCTGCTCTGCAGGACAGCCCTGGGCACCCCTGGCTGCTCTGCACAAGAGACAATCAGAGAATGTACTCACAGGCTCTGTAGGCATTGGGATGTTCCAGCTTTTTAGGAGATGGCTCCAGGAGCTGCAGCTGCATTGTCCTGCAGCCAGAGGTTCCTGTGCCAAGGGCTGGCAGTGATTCTGCCCCAGGCACTTCTCAGCACCTTCCCAGCCCTGACTGATTGAAGCTCTCTGTGCCTCTGTGCTGTGCCCGGGCTGGCTGCAGGCAGTGCCCCAGCCCTGCTGGGCTGGCAGAAGAGCTGCTCATCAAGAGAAATGTGCTTTTGAAGCTCTTCTTGGTTACCAGGAGCTGCCTCTGTGCCAGGAGCCCAGCCCAGCTCAGCAGCACAGACACAGCACAAGGACTTTAATGAGCCTCTGGGGCTTTGTGCTCAGGCCCTGAACATCAGTCCCTGAGAGGGAGCTGAAGAAACCTCTCCAGAACTCCAAGTCAGAATCCAACTCCAAAGTTTCTTGGACTTTTAATGGGTCCCACTGAGGGACACGACTGAGAAAGTGTCCCCAGGCCCCAGGCAGAGCAGAGAACTGCAGGCAGTGATGACAGGTGGGGACAAAGAGAAGCCAAGTCTTGGTGCCCTGGGGCACAGCAGGGTCTGTGCCACCAAGGGCTGGGAGGAGACACCTTGTCCTGAGGCCCTGGGGCCTCCTGGCACAGCCCCAGCCAGGCTGGGCACTGTCAGCCCCTTGTCCTGCCCCCTCAGCATCCCCCCCAGCCCACATCCCAGTGGCCTCAAGGATCTGCTGGAAGGAGTCCCTGGGGAGCCTTGCTCAGGAATGGCCCTGGGGGCTCCTTCATGCTCCCTGCAGGGACTGCAGGTTTTTCAAAGGACTTTGGGTTTGGCTTTTGCCTTGGAGTCTCTGAGAGGTTTGTGCAATCATGGCCTCCAATTATCTGCTTTAATTAGTCCCTGGAGAGGCTTTGTCAGTAACAACACTCAGTGGGGCTCATTAATACTTCAGGTACTTCAGTTATTTTAAGGTACTTGGTGTTTCCCTTTTGATACAGACTCTGTGAGAGGTTTGTGCAATCATGGCCCCAATTATCTGCTTTAATGAGTCCCTTGAGAGCTTTGTACTGACACTCAGTGGGGCTCATTAATGCCTTGAGATACTCAAGGTTTTTAAGGTACTTTATGGATTTAAGAATACTTTTATGTACATTTTAAGAATTTTTTTTTCTCACACTGAGTCTCTGAGAGGTTTTTGTGCCATCCTGACCTCCAATTCTCTCCTCCAAGGAGTCCATGAGGAGCCTGTGTTGGGTATCTTCCCCCTTTCTGTTTTACAACAAAGATGGAAATGAAAGAATTTTGTAAGACTTTCTAAAAGCATCCAAACAAACATGGGACAATTAACAACAACAACAACAACCACTAAGAGAATTAATAGTCCTGTTTTAGCTAGACATCATCCAACCCTTTAGTCCCTTGGATTGGAAGAGTTTATTGAACCAGGCTTTGTTTTCCCCTTGAAGGTTCTTGAAGCTTTCTTCCTTCAGTACCTGAATGCTCTTGTGGATTGACTCACTGTGGCTGGAGAGGTTCATGCAACACATGCCCTCAGAGTCTACACAGCCATGCCCACGTGCCCAGAGTCAAAACTCTATCGTTGTTGTGCAAGGTGGCACGTCTGATGGTCTCTATGTCTGAGAGCAGGCCACTCAATGTGAGGGAGGTAGCATTGGTTTGCTTACTGAACAGGCACCCAAGATGGTCTAATTGTCCTAAAGCTTTAGCTGCAGCCACCCAATGTAGTCCAAATTGGGGGTGCTACCATCTGATACCTGGATTAAAGCTTGCAAAGCCATCTCTTTGATATCATCTAATACTTCTCTGGGGATACCTGCTGATTGATCATCTGGTAGACTGTGCTGTCCTTCTTCAGCTAGATGGTTGATTGTCAATTCTGCCCTTGCCTCATTATTAGCATAGTCTGCTATTAATTGATTTAGTAAACACTTCCATCCCCCCCCCACAGGGTGTATTCTGTAGGTGACAACAACATGGTCATAATATATTTAAATCATAGGGAGTTAAGACATGTGTGTAAACATGGCCCTCATTAGGCCATTAAAACAAGGTAAGTCCTTCCTATGGTCTTTAGCTGCCCTACACAGATCCTTGATTTCCCTGTAAACCAATGGCTGATACCTGGGATTCTGCCCCCTTCTTTCATAACATATGGGGGCAATGAGGAGTTTCAAGACTATTTGCCAGTCTCCTTCCTGAACTGCTTCTTTCCGGATCCTTTCCTAGGGATCTTCTGGGGTTGAGGGGCGAGGTGGCTCTGGGGAATCCAAACTGTCTTCTGGGGAGGAAGAATAACTTGGAGCAGAAATATTTGGATTAGAAATAGTGTGACAGTTGGGCTTAGTATCTTTGACCATGGGGGTTATATTGTTCCTGGAGGGTGAGACAAAGGGCACTGCCATTTTGTCAGGTGTTGGGGAGGAAGGGCCTTGATTTAGGATGGTGGACTTCCGGGGTGGAGTTCTGGAGGCATGGCCCAGGGTGAAGGTGGAATGCTTGACAGTGGGGCATGACCTGCAGTTGTGGGGGTGGAGTCTGGAGGTTTGTTCAGGTTGGAAGAGAAGGTTGTGGTAGCGGGAAGTGGAGGAGCCAAGATGGAGGGAGGATGGTCAGGCTTTTGAGCCACATTCAGGCTCCTTCCATCTTGAGTCTGCAGGGCATGATGCTCCAAGACAGCATGGCCATTGCCATCTTGGACCATCGTGGAAGGTATGAGAAAGGCAGGCTTGAGGGGAGGTCCTGAGTTAGGAGTGACCAATGGATTGAGTTTTCAAAAAACACACTGCTTGCTGGTGAAGGGTCTCAAGGATGGTGTGGAAGATGGGGAGCATCCACATGGGGTGCAATGGGGTCCCTTTTGATCTAAAAGGTTGTACAATTTAACTCCCACTGAGTCCCAAAATTCAGTGGTATGGATTTCATCAGCAGAGGCATCTGGAAAATTTTTAATGATCCACCTCATGATTGATTTTAATTTGTTCTTTGAAAATATTTTTGTCATGATCAGTGAGAATTAAATTAAAGCATCCATATATGCTTTTTTTCTACTTTGGACATCTGGCTGCCCATTTTTTCTTTCTCTGCCTTATGGGGAACAGCCACTGGAACACCCCAAATCAATTATGGGACGTGGGTGCATATTGTAAAAACAAAGTGGCAAAATGGGCAATAAATGTCTTGCATTTCCCCAAACCCACCTGCAATCCTATGCAGGTGAAACCGTCATTGTCCCTGCAGATCCTGGGCAAGGTCCCTTAAAGAAACAATGAATCCACTGGGCCCGGCACAATCCAAAATCCTGGGAGCACTGGCTTATCCATCAGACAACCCCAGCTGACGTGACTGACACAGGGAGCCCTGAATGTCATGGTCCCTGTTTGGGCACCAAATGTCACAATGAAGGTGGCTGCAACAAACTTCTCTGGTTCCCTGACTTCAGGGTGAAGTTGGCAAAAATGAAAAGGAGCAGGTTCAATGGAGTTGCCCAAAAAGAACTTTTAATAACAGGGTGAAAAAAAAAAATAAACATGGAGAAGTTGAGAACAGTATGAGGGGCAGGATCCAAAGACCTGAGACAAAGGGGAAGCAACAACATGTACACTTGGGGTAGAACACTCTAGAACAATAACCATATAGGGAAACCAATAAACCAATAGGGGAGTAGAACTTGGACAACTTAGCATAACAACACTAAAGGCTTATGGGGAACTCTCAAGCTCACCCTAAGTTAAACAAATGATTCCCAGGGCTTGAAACTCATGCCCAGTTCTTTTGGGGTAAAATCTGGCTGACTCTGAGTTACAGCCTGGGCTAACTCCCACATTGCTGCTTTGCACTGGTCCCTTGGGACCATGTGGCCCAACAGAGCCACAATGATGTCCTTGGTTCCATGAGGCTCCACAGTGTCACAATGGTCCCTTGGATCCATGGTGCTCTGCAGTGTCACAATGGCCCCTTCATTTCACAAGGCTCCCAAATGTCACATTGGTGGTCTCCATAGAAAGGAAACCACAGAGCCCCCATGTTTCAGGAGCTGATGAACAGCAACCACCAGAGGCCAAGGCAAGCCTGACCTGTCTGTCCTGGCAGGTTTGCTTGGAGCAACCCTTGGATATTTGAAATTATGAATGTGGAGTCCTAATTTAAAACATTTGTGCCTGGAGAAGAGGGGATTTTTTTTTCCATAAAAAGAAAAGCACAGAGCCCTTTCCAGTGTTTGGAAAACAGGTGAGTGCTGGCCCTCAGGAATCAAAGACCAGCCAGACCTGTCTGTCCTGGCAGCTTTTGTCTGGCAGCAATCCTTGGATACACAAAAATTTGGAGGTGGAATCCAAATTTTGGCCATGGATGCCTGGAAAAAATGGACAGTTCTTTTCCATAAAAAGAAAGCCCAGAGCCCCAGTGTTTCAGGGGCAGATGGGAGTGGCCTTCCACATTCCAAGGTCAGCCAGACCTGTCAGGTGACCCCTGGGAGGCCAAGGCAGCCACACCTATTTCATGTTCATGTTCCACAGGGGCCCTGCAGTGTCACAACATGGGCCCTGCAGTGTCACAATGGTTCTCTTGCTTCCATGATGCCCTCAGGTGTCATAATGGCCCCTTGATTACACAAGTCCTTAAGGATCTTAATGGTCTCCATGGTTCCACAAGGCCCCATAGTGTCATAATGATCTATTGGTTCCATGAAGCCTCTCTGTGTCACCATGGCCCCTTGGTTCCATTGTGGCCCAGTAGTGCAACAATGATCCCCTTGGTTCCACAACTTCCCATAGTGTCACAATGGCCCCCTTCCTTCCATGAGGCCCTGCAGGGTCACAATGGCCCTTTGGTTCCGTGGGGCCCCACAGTGTCACACGGGTCTCCATGATTCCATGGGGCCTTGCAATGCCACAATGGTCTCCATGGATCCATGGTGCCCTGCAGGATCACAATGGCCCTTTGGCTCCATGAGGCCCTGAAATGCAGCAATGGCCTCTTGGTTCCACAAAGCCCTGCTGCTTCACACTGGCCCCTTGGGACCATGCAGCCCAACAGAGCCACAAAGATGTCCTTGGTTCCATGAGGCCCCACAGTGTCACAGTGGCCCCTTGGATCCATGGCACCCTGCAGGGTCACAATGTTCCCCTTGGTTCCACAAGTTCCTACAGTGTAACAGGTTCCACAAGGGCCTGCAGTGTCACCATGGCCCATTGGTTCCACAATGCTCCACAGTGTCACAATGGTCTCCATAGGAAGGAAACAAGTGAGCCCCAGTGGTGCAGGGGCAGATAAGAAGCAGTCACCAGAGGCCAAGTGTAGCCAGACTTGACTGTACGGGCAGATTTTGTCTGGGAGTAACCCTTGGATATAGAGAATTTTAGAGGCGAAATCCAAATTTTGGCCATGGGAGCCTAGACAAGAAAGACAGTTCTTTCCCATAGGAATAAAAGCACAGAGCCCCAGTGCTTCACAGTCAGATGGGAAGTATCCCTTGACATGTCAAATCCAGTGGGACCTGTCAGACAGACCCCAGGAGGCCAAACCAGGCAGACCTGTTCCGTGTTCCATTGACTTCATGGGTCCTAACACTGTCACAATAGTCTCCTTAATTCCATGAGGTCTGGCAATGTCACAATGGCTTCTTGGTTTCATGAGCCCCAACAGAGTCACAAGGGTCCATTGGCCCCACTGTGGAACAATGGCTCCTTGTTTCTATTTTAAATCAATCACAATCAAACCATAGTTTGATCATTGATCCTTACTTCCATAAGGGCCCATGATTTGCACAATGGTCTCCTTGATTCCTGGATTCCACAGTCTCACCACAGTTTCCTTGGATCTCCATTGTCACAACTGACCCATGATTCCATGAGGTTCTGTAGTGTCACCGTGGTCGCTGTCAGAGGCTGGATGAGATTGATGTCCCGAGACACCTTGGGATGCTCGGAATGCCCGTGTGGGGCCAGGGCCGGGTCAGGCCTTGGTTTGTGGTGGGACAGAGCCCCACCCCCAGCCCTGGCCTGGCAGAGCTGTCAATCACACACAGGGGCAGGGGGTGATGTTAACCCAGCTCTGATTAGCCCAGCTGTTAATCAATCAATCACACACCAGCAGCTGGTGCTACCCTGGCTCTGATTGGACAAGCAACTGGCAGTCCCACCCCAGGGGCGGGCCCATGAAGGCCCAGGGGTTAAAAGCCAGAGCATGAGGCCAGCCCATGGTCTGGATCCTGCCTTTCTCTGGGGTTTTCTCTGTTGGTGATGTTGGAACCTGAGCAGTTGGTGCCTATGTGTGTGTCTTTCTATGGATCTTCTGTCTTTCTGTTGTTCTCTATTTCTTCTCCTTCTAATCCTACTTACCTGGGAACATTTTTGGGGTAACTTAACATGTTAAGGGTTAAAGAATTTTAGGTTAAATGTGTGGGAATCCAGGCCACAGGGAATATTTGTCTGTCTGCTCTGAGAGGTCCAGACCCCCAGAGAAACACTGCCTTTAACCTTTGCCAATGGAGAGGACTTCCAGGACTTGAAGATAGATTAGAATTTATCAATGTGTGAAATAGATAATAGAGAGTAGTGTGTCCCTTGGGTGAGAAGTTTAGGTTTTGGGATTTTTAGTATGGTGTAGATAGGAAGCAAGATGGAGGAATTTGTGTGTAGTCCCTGTCTTCTTCATCTACTCCATTTCCTGCAGTGTTGGTGGCACAGGGTGATTGGTCAAGGAAAGCACAGTGCAGAGGTTATGTGGACAGTCAAGGGATGAGGTATTCGTAGATAAGTAGAAATAACATATGTTAGAAGAGTTTATTGGATGAGAAAACTTTAAAAGACCTTGAAATTGTATATTGTAGAGCCATTTTGTGGTGCTTTTCCAGCACGCTGAGCCTGGTGTGGACAGCAATGCAAAACTTTAGATAAGATAACAAAAAACAAGAAGCTGAAGACTGAAAAAGTCCCATGCATCTCCTTTTACCTGGAACAGAACTGCTACAGGAGGGTTTCCATCCAGGAGCCCCCAGAAGGGCCCAACATAAAACAAACATCAATAACTGGTGCCCTGACAATGTTTGTAACAGGTTGGCTCTTTTCCATAAAGTTGTTTACTGAAGGGTGTTATCTTAGTTGGCCAATCATGTGAAATGTGTTGATTAAATGACCAATGAGGTCCACCTGTAGCAAACCAAGGTATAAAAGAAGAGGATTGAAAAAAACAGGTGGCTTTTAGCCCTTAGCCTTCTGATCTGAGTCTGTGTCATCTCTGATTCAATGGTGACATTTGGGGATCTATGGGGGCTATTGGGGATCCTTTCTGCACCTTTGTGACCCAACAGGAGCTTCTCTAATAAACTTTGCCTGAAGCTCCCCCACTGTGCCCATGACAGGAACCCCTGTGAGTGTCTGGGACATCCCGGCTCTTTGGCAGCCTGGGGACTCCTGGGATGTCACCGTGGAGCCCCCGTGAGTGCGTGTGAAAGAACTGTCCTTCTCCTCCAGAGGGCCCTGGACAAAACTGGGATTCCTCCTCCAAATTTCCATATGTGCAGAGATTGTTCCCAGATGAAAACTGCCAGGAGAGACAGCTCTGGCTGCCTTGGCCACCCAGGGGACACCTCTCATCTGCCTTTGAATCACTTGGGTGCCTGAGAAGCCCAAGGTCCCTTGGGATGTCATCATGGAATGGCTGTGACTGCCTCTGACCACAGGGCTCTTTACCATCCCCAGAAACCCTGGGACATCTCCATGAAGCCCCTGTCTCTGCCTGTGACATTCCAGCTCTGGAACAGCCTGGAGACTCTTGGAAAGTCCCCATGGAACCCCTCTGAGGGCCTGTGACAAATCTGATCCTTAGCAGGCAACCATCACCAGCCCCCTGTTGCTATGGTCAGTTTCCATGACAACCCCCCAACCCCCCCTGTTGCTATGGTCAGTCCCTTGGCAGCTCCATGGAGACCCCATGCCAGGGGTGGTTGCCATGGACACCAGCTCAGGCCTGCAGCCAGAGCCCATTGCCATGGCAACCATTGGCAGTCCCATCCCCAGGCTCATGGGATCCCAGAACCACAGAATTGGCTGAGCTGGGAGGGACCCATCAGGATCCTCGAGTCCAACTGCTGGCCCTGCACAGGACACCCCAACAATGCCAGCCTGGGCCTGGCAGCGCTGTCCAAATGCTGCTGGAGCTCAGAGAGCCCTGGAGCTGGGACCCTTCCCTAGGGAGCCTGGAAAGGGTCACAGCAGACTCTGGGCAAAAACCTTTTCCTGACATCCAGCCTGAGCCTGCCCCGACTCAGCTGCAGCCGTTCCCTCCACTCCTGTCCCTGGGCACCAGAGGGAAGAGGTTCCCATAGCCCCAGCCAGGGACCCGCTCCCAAGGCTGTTGCCATGGCCACCAGGCCTGGGACCAGCTGGGATGCTCGGTTTCCATGGGCCGGGATTCAGGAATGGGATTCCCCAATTTCCTGCTCCTGCTAAAACTGCACTGCCCTCGCTGCCCTCCCGCCTCCCATGGAAAGCACAAAAGGCAAACATCCCAGGCTGGGATAAGAACAATTCATTTGGAACAGCAACGAGATAAAGAACAAATGGAACAGAAACAATGCTGGTAACAGAAGGGATAAGAAAAACTATTTACAGGGAAAACTACAACATCAACGACTGGCTCTTCCTGGCCAAAATTTCCTCTGGCCTGGAAAGGACACCCTTCTCCTCAGGAGAGAGAGAGTCCCTTTCCTGCTCCTGGCAATGACCTGAGGTGCAAGTGAATGTAATGACAGGGTCATGGCCAGACCTTCATGTTCTTCGACCCCACATCATGTCATTAGCAGGGCGAGGAAAAGGGACCAGTGTCTTCCCAGCATGGATCATGGGCAACATGGATCACCAGGGCTCTTCCCAACGTGGGGTCTCAAATGGGGGATGAAGCTGGAGCAGTGCACAAAGCTCCTCCTGCAGTTGGGGCATTTGCAGGACTTCCCTTACTGGTGCCTCTGTTGGTGTTTGGTCAAGTCAGAGCTCTGGGCGAAGCTCTTCCCACACTGGGTGCACTCGTAGGGCCTCTCCCTGGTGTGGATGCGCTGGTGCCTGATGAGGGTGGAGTTGTACTTGAAGCCCTTCCTGCAATCAGGGCACTGGAAGGGCCTCTGCTCGGTGTGAGTGCGCTCATGCAGGCGGAGATTTGAGCTGGTGTGAAAGCTCTTCCCATACGTGGGGCACTTGTAGGGCCTCTCCCCAGTGTGGATGCGCTGGTGGATGATGAGGTGGGAGTTGCATTTGAAGCCCATCCCACAGTCAGGGCAGCAGAAGGGCCTCTCCCCGGTGTGAATCTGCTGGTGCCTGAGGAGATCAGAGCTAGTCCGAAACTTCTTCTGACACTTGGGACATTCATAGGGCCTCTCCCCAGTGTGGATGCGTTGGTGGGTCACAAGGGTGGATCGGTATGTGAAGCCCTTCCCACACTCCCCACACTTGTAGGGCCATTTCTCGGTGTGGATCATCTGGTGGCGGATCAGGGTGCTGCTCTTCCTGAAGCTCTTCCCACACTCCAAGCACTTGTGGGGCTTCTCCCCATCATGAAGCTGCTCATGGACCACCAGCTCTGAGCTCTGGCTGAAGCTCTGTCCACCTTCCTGGCTCAGGGTGGGTCTTTCCTCCTCTGAGAACCCTGGGCTGGGTTTGGAGCCCTTCCTCATGGGGGATGTCCAGGGCTTTTCTTCACTGTTGGATTCCTGTGCCATGGAGTCACTCAAAACAGCCTCTTCCATGAGTTTCTCTTGCAGGGGTTTGTCCTCCCTGGTCTCCATTCTCAGCTCCTTCCCTGGGGGAGGAAGGACAAGGAGAGGATGGGATTTGTCTCCATGCCAGAGGGAAGGGGAAGCAGATCCTCCCAGTGCATCCCCAGCAGGATGGCACTGGCACCGGGGTTTTCCTGCAGTTGGGGGCCGTGCTGGGCTGAGAGATGGAGCAGGAGAGAGGGGGAAAGGGACACTGACTTCCTCCTCGCCTGCCTGGGAGTCCTGGGGACATCCTTGTCTTCCTCACTGCCTCCTCCTCCATCTGGTGAAGGTTTGAGAATGGGTAACCCTGTTTTGGGAGGAAAAGAAGGGATGAGTACATTGAGTTTTGTACTGGAATGAAGACAAACCAGGGGGAGAGTCTAAACCAGAATTACAATTTTATAAGAAAATTTAGATCAAGGCAATTGTCTTGGTTTGGAAAGACAGGAGTCTGCTAAGGAAGGCAGGAGCCTCCCCTGAAATGGAGAGTGTAAACCTTCCCCACCTCTCCGAATTGCTATAAATTTTAAATTAAGGGGCTCTCAGGCAAAAATATGGGAGCAGGAAATAACAGTTCTTTGATAGGGAAAATAAAAAAAATTAAAGGATGAAATAAAACAATGCAGTACACTAGAACAACACTGACAGAGTCAGAACCCAACCTGACACCCTGTTGGTCAAGGTTTTGGTAGCAGTCCAATTGGAAATGTGGCTGCAGTCCTCCTGAAGTATCAGCTGTTGTTCTGTTGGAGCAAGGGGAATCTGTAGAGAAGGATGTATTCTTCCTCTGAAGATCCAGTGGAAGAGACAGCTGCTGTTCTTCTGAGGAATCTTGTGGAGAAAGCCATGCTGGTGTTCCAGAATCTCAGATTATATCTGGGTAGCAATGCTTGGCTCCTCCCTCTGGGCGGAGCATCTCACAATGGGATGTTATAGTTCTTATCAGTCATGCAGTGGCAATCAATAGTCTGTTATCAGCAGATGTCCCCCCTCGAGGGAGGTGTGAATGTGGTCACTCAGAGAGATAAAGCAAACTGCCCACTTGACAAAGGTAACCTGCCATACAGATGGTAATGGAAAACATCTTGCATTCAATCTTCAACATTATCCACCCCTTTTTCTATTTCCATCTGCATCACAAATAAAAAACCAAACCTTACACACAGTCTTCACTTAAGACTAGGTTTCCCTGTGGTACACAATGGCTTTCTCCATCTTTCTGCATTATTCACCAAGTGCGACCAGATCTTTGAGCAAAAACAATTCTACGGATGGGTTTGTCTTTGCTTGAGGTGGGAGTAATCTAAACAGTCTTTCCTAAAATACCTTTCACGTGTACAACAGGGACTGTATCTCTATCCACTGTGTGCAGGGGTTCAGACTGGGCAGGACCAGCTTGATTTATGGACCTTCTGGTGTTGACCATCTAGGTGGCTTCTGCTAGGTTCATTTCCCAATTTCTAAAAGTTCCCCCCCCGAGTGCCTTCAGGGTAGTTTTAAGTAGTCTGTTGCACTGTTAGACTTTCCCTGCAGCTGGTGCATGGTAGGGGATATGATATATCCATTAAATGCTATGTTCCCTGCCTCAGGTGTTGATAAGGCCATTCTTAAAATGGGTCCTGTTGTCTGACTCAGTTCTCTCAGGGATGCCATGTCTCTACAGGATTTGCTTTTCCAGGTCCAGGATGGTGTTCCTGGCAGTGGCGTGAGGCACAGGGTACGTTTCCAACCATCCAGTGGTGGCTTCCACCATGGTCAGCACGTAGCGCTTGCCTTGGCGTGTCTGGGGCAGTGTGATGTAGTCAATCTGCCAGGCCTCCCCATACTTGTACTTGGACCACCGCCCACCGTACCACAGGGGCTTCACTCACTTGGCCTGTTTGATGGCAGCACACGTCTCACAGTCATGGATAACCTGTGAAATACTGTCCATGGTTAGATCCAGCCCTCGGTCTCGTGCCCACTTATAGGTGGCATCTCTACCCTGATGACCTGAGGCATCATGGGCCCATCGAGCTAGGAACAAGTCCCCCTTATGTTGCCAATCTAAGTCTATCTTGGACACCTCTATTTTTGCTGCCTGATCTACCTGCTCATTGTTTCCGTGCCCCTCATTAGCTCGATTCTTGGGGACATGGGCATCTACATGGTGGGCTTTCACAGGTAGCCTCTCTAAACGAGCGGCAATGTCTTTCCATTCATCAGCAGCCCAGATCAGTTTTCCCCTATTCTGCCAGTTGGCCTTTTTCCACCTTTCCAGCCATCCCCACAGAGCATTGGCTACCATCTATGAATCAGTATAAAGGTAGAGCTTTGGCCATTTATCTCTCTTAGCAATGTCTAGGGCCAGCTGAACAGCTTTGAGTTCTGCAAGTTGACTTGATCCACCTTCTCCTTCGGTAGCTTGTGCAACCTGTCGGGTGGGGCTCCATACGGCTGCTTTCCACTTCTGGTTCATCTCTACAATGCAACAGGAACCATCAGTGAAAAGAGCGTAGCATGTTTCCTCTGGGGCAGTTGGTTATATGGAGGAGCTTCTTCAGCACGTGTTACTGGTTCTTGTTCCTCTTCATCAGTGAGACCAAAGTTCTCACCTTCCGGCCAGTTTGTAATTATCTCCAGAATCCCAGGGCGATTCAGGTTTCCAATATGGGGTGTGCTGTGTGATAAGAGCAATCCACTTGCTCCATGTAGCACTGGTGGCATGGTGGGTGGAAGGAACCTTGCCTTTTAAACATCCACCCCAGCACTGGTAGTCGGGGTGCCAGGAGGAGTTGTGCTTCTGTGCCAATCACCTCTGAGGCAGCTTGGACTCCTTCACAGGCAGCCAAGATTTCCTTCTCTGTGGGAGTGTAGTTGGCTTCAGACCCTCTGTAGCTTTGACTCCAAAATCCCAGTGGTCGGCCTCAAGTCTCCCCAGGCACCTTCTGCCAAAGGCTCCAGGACAAGCCATGGTTCCTGGCTGCAGAGTAGAGCACGTTCTTCACCTCTGGTCCTGTCCTGACTGGGCCAAGGGCTACTGCATGAGCGATCTCCTGCTTGATCTGGGCAAAGGCTTGTTGCTGCTCAGGGCCCCAGTGGAAACTGTTCTTCTTGTGGGTGACCAGGTAAAGAGGGCTCACAATCTGACTGTACTCAGGAATGTGCATCCTCCAAAAACCTATGGCACCCAGGAAAGCTTGTGTTTCCTTCTTGCTGGTTGGTGGAGACATCGCGGTGATTTTGTTGATGACCTCTGTGGGAATCTGATGCCGTCCATCTTGCCACTTCACTCCCAGGAACTGGATCTCTTGGGCAGGTCCCTTGACTTTACTCTTCTTGATAGCGAAGCCAGCTTCTAGCAGAATCCTGATGATCCTCTCTCCTTTCTCAAATACTTCCATTGCCATGTTCCCCCACACAATGATGTCATCAATGTACTGCAGGTGTTCTGGAGCCTCACCCTTTTCCAGTGCAGTCTGGATCAGTCCATGGCAGATGGTGGGGCTGTGCTTCCACCCCTGGGGCAGTCGGTTCCAGGTGTACTGCACTCCCCTCCAGGTGAAAGCAAACTGAGGCCTGCATTCTGCTGCCAGAGGAATGGAGAAAAATGCATTAGCAATGTCAACAGTGGTGTACCACTTTGCTGCCTTGGACTCCAGCTCGTACTGGAGTTCCAGCATGCCTGGCACAGCAGCGCTCAGTGGTGGAATCACTTAATTCAAGCCACAATAGTCCAGTCAATCTCCATTCTTTGTCAGACTTGTGCACAGGCCAGATGGGACTGTTGAAGAGTGAGTGGGTTTTGCTGACCACCCCTTGGCTCTCCAGTTCATGGATTATTTTGGGGATGAGGCTCATGGCATCTCGATTTGTCTGATACTACCGGCAGTGCACTGTCGAGGTGGCAATTGGCACTCCTTGCTCTTCCACCTTCAGGAGACCTACTGCAGATGGGCTTTCTGATAGTCCAGGCAAAGTGATCAACTGCTTGATGTTTTCTGCCTCCACAGCAGCTATGCCAAAAGCCCATCTGAGTCCCTTTGGGTCTTTGTAATAGCCATTCCAGAGGAAATGTATGCCCAGAATACACGGGGCCTCTGGGCCAGTCACAATAGGATGTTTTTTCCACTCCTTTCCCAGTCAGGCTCACCTTGGCTTCCAACAGGGTCAGTTGCTGGGATCCCCCCTGTCACCCCAGCAATGGAAACAGGTTCTGCCCCACATGTCCTGTAATGGTATCAGGGTACACTGCACACCAGTATCAACTAAGGCATTGTACTTTTGTGGTTCTGATGTGCCAGGCCATTGATCCACACTATTCCCAGAAAATCCAGTTTTCCATGCCTCTCCCTGGCTAGAGGCAGGGCCCCTCTAACCTGGGGGTATACATGATTCATGAATGACCTTCCAGGGGATCTGACAGATCATACTCAGCAGCTCGGTCATGGGAGGCTGAGGCTACCTTCACTTTACTGGAGTTCCCTCTGATTAGTGTTTCCCTCCTTGAGCTGATGCACCCGTGCTGCCAGGACATTAGTGGTTTTTCCATCCCACCTTCCCATGTCTTCCCCATGGTCATGCAAAAAAAACCACAGGTCAGCCTGTGGGGTGTACCCTCTCTCTCTAGTTGGGGAACGTTGGGCTCTGACTTTGGGGCCTGTGACTTTGTTTCACTGGTGCAGTGTGGGAACTGTTCTCCTCCCTCCTCCCTCACCTCCCTCATCTCTGGAATCTGAGTTCTTGGACCATGGCAGAGACATAAGGCCTGCGGTGGGGCCATTCAGCAGATCCCAAGGTTTGAAAAATAATTCCTTGGCTTTTTGGCCCAAGGACTCACTGCCTTAAACATTTGGTTTTTGAACATTAATCTTTGCAATGAAGGTGAATGTTTGGGATGACAAACCAAGGATTTCCAATTCTTGGGGTTCAACATTTGCCTAGGAAGTCACCCAGTCATTTGTTCCAATTCAATGTAGGATTGTTTCAGGCCCACCTCCTTCCCATGGAGATTGTTTTTTGAGCACTGCCAACTCTTTTTTCTTTCAACTGAGACAGCTTCCCTTTTTTTCTGGTTCTGAATTGGATAAACATAATTTTATCCAAATAGCAACAAACTAAAAGGCAACCCAAACATTTGTTTTGGTTGTTCCACAACCTGCTCTGTGACAAAAACAATGGGAATACCCACCAAAAAATGGGTACAGTTCATTTGCTCCAAAAAACATGAGCTAAATCCTGTGTCCCCTTATACCCTGGAAATTTCATCTTAAAGGTGCAAACAAAATTCCATGAGTTTGAACAAACATTGGGATAAATTCCCATCCATGATCAGCAACATTCACCACAAAATCCACCTGCAGGTTCCACTACTAAATGTTCTACTACTGGGATCCTTTCTCAACTTTTGGACTTGCTCTCCTCGGTTCTGGATTCTTCAACATGGTTTGATGCTATTCGTTCAATGGAAATTGTTTGATTTCTGTAGAAACAGAAGCATACTTTTTGTCCCAGTTTTATTTGGAAATCTCCAATTTGGCCTGTCTCAGGGTTTCTAATTAAAACAGGTGAATTTTCTTTCAGCTTCGCACCCAAAAATTTTATTTGAAAATCTAAGAATTGGTGGATCAGGATTCTGCAAACTGAGCTGTTCTCTCCCCTTAACATACAAGGCCTTGTTCAGCCTCATCTCCATGTAACCTCTGCTCCCCCTCTGTTGATAGTTCAACATATGTTTTAATGTTTGATGAGCCTCTCTCAATAATTGCTTGGCCTGTGGGAGAGTGGGAATACCAGTTTGTCCATCCCCCACCAATCCTTTAAAAATGTGGTTTTAACTTTTTTGAGATATGTATGCAGGACCATTGTCTTTTTTTACTTCTGGGGAACACCTCAGGGAAGCAAAAGTTTCCCAAAAATGATGACAGGCGTGATTGCCTGTTTCACCTGTGAACATAAGCAAAATTAACACCGTTTTGTGTCTACTGAACGTGAATATTTTAAATTTACCAAAGGAAGGATATTTAGTGACATCTGTTTGCCATCTGCAGACTTTGCAACTTTGTGGATTGATAGGACCTGTGGAAACAGGAGGTTGCACAAGCTGACAGTCAGGGCAGCTCTTGGATTTAGCTTGAGCTTGGTTTTGCTAAGGGGGAACATCAAAGCATAATTGCTTGTGTATTTTGGTGAAAAAAGGCATGACTCAATTTTTTTGTTCAAAAGTGTTTGGTAAAAGTGTTTGAAATAACTATGGTCAATTTGTTCCTTTAAGTTTCTGGAATACTAAAAAATCTAGGAAGTGAAGAATGAGCCTTGATAAGAAATAAAATATGGATTAGTTCTATGTTGCAAAGTTGTATAAAGACATAAACTAATGATACAAAGTTTTCGTTACTAACATTTTTTAAAATTGATCTTTCTATTTTAACTACATTAGCTACATAATTAAATCTATAATTAAATTAAGAGTTTGAGGGAAGAGCTGAAATGCTCTAGAACTACAGCAACAAGCTCAACTATTTGAGGGACTCTTCTACTGATTAGTCATCTGATTCCCAAACACTGGTTTCTTCCTCAGCAAGTTACAACTGATTTGTGACTTTCCAGGTCTATCAGTGAAGAGAGTGATTGCAAGGTTCTTCACTTAATTTTGGTTTCTCTCAAAATCTCAATTTGGCCAGGAATTTGTGAGCTTTTCTCCTCCCCTGGGAAACTCATTCAAAATGGGAAATCATGTAATTTTGCATGGTCCAATTAAGGTAATAATTGACACTCAAATAGATAATTGCAAACTTGCAGATATTAAAGTTAGCAAGGATTGGTTGCTTTAATTAGAGATAAATTTCTAAAACTGTTGAATTATTTGCCAGGATACCTGTAAGGAATAAAAACCTCAACAGATGAAAAATACACACATTCTAAAGGAAGAGAAGGACATTATCCACCCTTGTTTCTTTTTCCATCTGCATCACAATGAAACCTGAACAAAGTTCTCACTGGAAGCTTTCCTGTGCTGGACGATTTCTTGTCGTCTTTGAGTTGTCACAGCCTGATCTTTGTTGTAGAAATGTCCAGTTTTCTCCATCTTTCTGCATTACGAGATGAGAATGGGTTGATTTTATCTCTGTCTGGTCCTGTGAACAAAAAAGTCCCACAGATGTGTAGAATCTTGGATCTTGAAACTTCTGATGAACTCCAAACAAAACTTTCCAAAAAGATATTAGCAAATCATGTACATCATGACAACTTTATCTCCATCCACTGTACAAAGGGGTTTTGGTTGGAATGAGACATGACAGTTTCAACATGGTGGACCCTCTGTTTTGACCATTGTAATTTTATAAAAGATATTCCCAGTTGGTTAAAATCAGGTTAAAATCATAATTGCTGTCTTTGGTATGGAAAGGTTAAAATTTTCATTGACACCATTGATCTTCCAACTCTCAATGTCTAAATTTTATATCAAGCTAAATTTATAGGGAATATGACAGATCCATTCAAACCATGTTTGGCCCAGGTGTTGATAAGGCCATTCTTGAAATGGGTCCCATTGTCTGACTGGAGCCCAACAAGGGAATGGGTGCCATGTCTGCTGAGGATTTGCTTCTTCAGGCCCCAAGGGGGCTGGACAGGGGTGTTGGCATGACAATTGGAGCTAAGGTTTCTTCAGCCATCCAAAACTTGACTTTGACCTTCTATCTCGATAACTTCTGGAACAATACCACTTTCTGGGGCCTGCAAAGGCTCAACTGAATAACTGCTAACATTAGCTTGCACATGGAAAAAAACTATCTCTTTTCCTGACAAATGGAACAGATTTACAATTTTTAAAGACTTCAGTCTGAGTTTCAACAAAAAACCAGGAAAATTTCTAGCTTTGTTTTCAAACTTCTGTTTAGATACAGCCCCTAGTTCTGACTACAACTTCTGGTGGCATCTCTGTTCTGTGGCCTGAAGGCAATCATGGGCCCATTGTTCTTATTTTTTAACATCAAAAGTCTGATGTTCCCAATCAAAGGTTTCTCAGAACAAAGGACCAAAAAAATCTTTTTCGACCTGTCAACCACATCTTTGTTTGGACTGAACTCCTCGATTGGCTCTGCTCGAACTCAAGTCTTGGGGACATGGGCATCTAGCACTGTTAGACAAAACAGATGACCTACAGTTAGATTCAGTTCTCCTGGCATGCAATGTCTTTCCATATTAATCAGCAGCCCACTTCCTTTGGCAAATTCTCCTTTTTCTCCGCCGCCAGTTGGCCTTTTTCCACCTCTCCAAAGCCTCTCGGGACCCAGCCTGAGCAGTTGAGCACTCCATCCTTGAAGTTCAGTTTAAAGGAGAGGTGATAGGGGAATTTTCTCTTTGCAGGGCAATGTCCAGGGCCAGCTGAACAGTTTTGAGCTGGAAATGAACTCTGATCCACAGTTCTCCTTCAGATGGCCTCTGTCAGGACTAGAGTCTCCTAGGGGCTCCATGAATGGGAACTTTCCACTTCTGGTTCATCTCAGAAAAGGACAGTGAACCATCATTTGGTGAAAAGAGCTGAGCATATTTGGATTGGGGGCTGTAACCCATCAAAATGGACTATCATCAGTTTTGTTACTGGTTCTTGTTCAACTGGAGGCCAGTGAGACCAAAGTTCTCACCTTCTTAGGACAGTTTGTAATTATCTCCAGAATCCCAGGGAATGATTCAGGTTTTCCAATTTTTGATCTCATAGTTCAAGGTAAATCCATCTTGTCCATGTATATTTTGTGGTGTGGTTTACTCAACTAAATAAGTTTATTAAACAGTCCACCTCATATCACTGGTCATTTATCTTAAAATGCCTCAGTCATTAAATTCTGTGCCATTCATTTTCTAGATGGGACACTCCATTTGGACTCCTTCAAGGACCCAGCCAAGATTATTTCCTTCACTTTGGATGTCAGAGGTTGGCTTTGGACCCTCTGTCTTTAGCGGAAAATCATTCCAGTGGTTTTCCTCCAGTCTTCCAGGCAAATTCCTAAAATTTCCAGGACAAGCCATGGTTCCTGGCTGCACCATTTGAGCTTTGCATGTTCTTCAACACGAACCTCTGGTCCTGTCCTCACTGGGCCATTTTCTAACACAAGTCTCAATCTCCTGAATACAATGGGCAAAGGCTTGTTGCTGCTCACTGGGCCCCTTGGCATGTTCTTCTTCCAGGTGACAGCATAACATAAGACAGGGCTCAATTCATTCATCATGACTGTACAGTCACTAAAAATGTGCATTCTCCAATCACCTAAAGCACCTAGGAAAGCTTGTGTCTCCTTCTTCCTGGATGACAATGGAGACATTGCTGTGATCTTGTTGATTACATTGGTGGGATTCATGATCGTCCTTCTTGCCACTTAATATATACTTAAGAAACTTAATATATCAGGATATGGTCCTTTGACTTTACTTTTCTTGATAGGAAGCCAGCTTCAGAGCAGAATCCTGATGATCATTTCTCCTTTCTCAAATACTTTCTGCTGTTTTAGCACTATTTCCCAACCTGCTGTCATCGAGGTACTGCAGGTGTTTTGGACCCTCATCCCCTTTTTCCTCTGGTTGGATCAGTCCATGGCAGATGGTGGGGCTGCTGCTTCCACCCCTGGGGCTGTCGGTTCCAGGTGTACTGCACTCCCCTCCAGGTGAAAGCAAACTGAGGCCTGCATTCTGCTGCCAGAGGAATGGAGAAAAAACACGTTAGCAATGTCAGTGGTGGCGTACCACTTTGCTGCCTTGGACTCAAGCTCGTACTGGAGTTCCAGCATGTCCGGCACAGCAGCGCTGGAATTGGTGGAGTCACTTCATTCAATGCATGGTAGTCCACAGTGCATCTCCATTCTCTGTCAGAATTGTGCACAGTCCAGATGGGACTGTTGAAGGGTGAGTGGGTATGGCTGACCACCCCTTGGCTCTCCACCTAATGGATCATTTTGTGGATGGGGATCACAGCATCTCAATTCATCTGATACTGCCGGTGGTGCATCATTGGGGTGGCAATTGGCACCCATTGCTCTTCTACCTTCAGGAGTCCTACTGCAGATGGGCTTTCTGATAGTCAGGCAAAGTGTTCAACTGCTTGCTGTTCTCTGCCTCTACAGCAGCTATGCTGAAAGCCCATCTGAGTCCCTTTGGGTCTTTGCAATATCCATTCTGAGGAAATCTATGCCCAGAATACATGGGGCCTCTGGGCCAGTCACAAGAGGATGTTTTTTCCACTCTTTTCCCAGTCAGGCTCACCTTGGCTTCCAACAGGGTCAATTGCTGTTATCCCCCTGTCACCCCAGCAATGGAAACAGGTTCCTGCCCCCACATGTCCCAGTGGTATCAGGATACACTGCACACCAGTATCAACTAAGGCATCGATACTTTTGTGGTTCTGATGTGCCAGGCCATCGGATCCACACATCAGAAAATCCAGTTTTCCCATGCCTCTCCTGGCTAGTGCCCGGGGCAAACTCGTTTCTTTCCTGGGTATACATGGTAGAGGTTCCTTCAGGGGATCTGACAGATGTCCTCAGCAGCTCAGTCATGGGAGGCTGAGGCTACCCTCACTTTGCTGGAGTTCCCTCGATTAGTGTTTCCCTCCTTGAGCTGACGCACCCGTGCTGCCAGGACAGAAGTGGGTTTTCCATCCCACTTTTCCATGTCTTCCTCATGGTCATGCAGAAAAAACCACAGGTCAGCCCGGGGGGTGTACCCTCTCTCTATAGCTGGGGAACGTTGGGGTCTGACTTTGGGGCCTGTGACTTGTACTGGTGCAATGTGGGAACTGTTCCTCCTCACCTCCTCCCTCATCTCCCTCATCTCCTCTCTGAGTTCTTGGACCACGGCAGAGACATGAGCCTGCATGGGGCCATTGATCATACTTTCATAATTCCTAAGCTTGTTTGGCACAGAACCCACTGTCTCACGGTTGGTTTCGGCATTAATCGTTGCAATAAAGGTGATGTATTGGGATGGCCCCAGATTTGCCAGGCTCCACAACATTTGCCCTGTGCACCTGACCTTGTTGGGGGCATTATCATGCTGTCCATCCCTCCCAAAGAGTACCTCCAATACTGCCACTTCTCTCAGTTTTTGTATCCCTTCCTCAAGAGTCTTCCAGTGCATTCTATGGTGCTGCTCCTGCATTCTCTCCCTGTGGACAAACCTCTCTCTGACACTTATTAAAAGCTGCTCCCAGAGGGAAAGGGACCCTGGCTCCCTTACAAAAATCTGATTGATACCTGAGTCCTGGGTCAAGGGTCCCAAATTCCTTGCCTCACCACCATCCAGCTGGACGCCTGTACCCATAAGATCCCAGACCCGAAGTAGCCAGGTTGTATAAGCCTCATGTCCCTGTCGTACAATGTCTTTGTGCAGATTACGGAGGCTTTTGTATGTCAGGGACTCAGTGATGATTGCAACCTCTGGCTCCCCTGTGGGTTGTGAGGGCCCTCCTTTCTTATCCTTGTCTGGGTGCTCTGATTTCATTTTAGATCTCCTTGTTTCCACAGGGGTGACTCCTGCTGGATGTGGCTGCACCAGGTTCAGCTGGAACCTGGACAGTTGTAACATCTGTGGGTTCCACTGCTGCACTGTTAGACTCTCCCTCTTTGAGGCAGGTGGAGGTTTCTTACCAGCTGGGGAAATGTACTCCTTCAATATCTGGCCCATCTCCTTCACAGAACCACCACCCAATCTGGGTAGTTCATATCTGAGGTTGGCTGTGGGGCAGGGTCAGGCTCTAGGGCAGCAGCATCCCTAGACTCTGGTGCTGTGTCAGGTTCTGTGGTAGCTCCCTAGTTTCTGGGGTAGTTGTCAGGGTCAGGGTGGTTATCTAGGTTAACCTTCCCTTATCTCTGAATGCTAAATAGAACAGGCCTATCAGCAACACTAACCACTGTATGATATCATCAACATTTAGAGTGGATCTGAACCCTTCAAAAACTGTTGGGGTGGACCCAAAGAACTGGTTGAAGGATTGGGTGAAAATTTTTCCCTGGTGTCATTTCCTCACAGTAAGTATCATTATTAAAGTAACCCCAAAAACACACTGTTTGTGTGTGATAGCTCTGAATCTGTGTGCCTGCCTTCCAGCGGAAGTTAAAGATCCATTAATTCCTTACCTTACTGACCCATAAAACAAACTGGAAAAACGGCCACAGTAGCCTTAATTATAGGACTCATGTTTAGATAAGGGCCTGCAAGTGGGAGAAATACAGCCACGACCACGTGCCACCCAAACGTGAGCTAGGGTGAGCTATGGGTAAGCTAGACCACATGGTGACACTTAACAAGGTTTCTATATCAGCACACAAAATCTAAATTCCTCAAAAACTGTTATTCCCTGTTTCTCTCGATGCCCTCAAGCCCCACAGTGGGTGCTAAAATCTATCTTGGTTTGAAAAGACAGGTGTCTGTTTAAGAAAGGCAGGAGCCTCCCTGAAATGGAAAATGTAAACCCCTCCCTTTGAATTGTTATAATTTTAAAAATACCTGGCTCTCAGACAAAGGTATGGGAATAGGAATAACAGTTCTTTACCAGGAAAACTAAAAATACAAATGCAATAGTACAAACAAACCCACTGACAGAGTCAGAATATGACCTGACACCCTGTGGTCAGGGTGTTGGTAGCAGTCCTATTAAATGGTGGCTGCAGTCCTCCTGCAGTGACAGATATGGTTCTGTTGGAGCAGTGATCCTGTAGAAGGTGTAGTTTTCCTCTGAAGGTCCACTGGTGGTGTTTTATTACGGTGGGGGTTTTGGTGTCTCTCCGACCCCAGCTGCTGTAGGTGTTGGGATAGCGAAGTCCTGCTAAGCACAGCCTGTTTGGGTCCCTCAGGCAGGCTCCCAGCCACAGGCGAACTTAGCAAGCAGCTCAGCTCTTAAGTGAGACCAGCTCTGTGTTGAATTCAGCTCTATAGTGATTTCAGCTCTTTGCTTGCTAAGTGCCTTTGGCAGATGCAGGAGAGAGATGAGAAGAGCTGTATGAGGTTCTACAGAGGTGTCTTTATTGGCAGCTTCTGTGAAAGGTCACAGTGACAGCTCTTCTGCTGAAGAGCACAGAAATAGGGGTTCAGTATAGGGTATGTGAGTTTTGGGCAACAGCCCAATAGTAAGGGTCAAGGTAAATATGATCTATGGTCTTACAGGGAGATAATGAGGGTCTGAAGGCAGAAAGGGGTCTCTTGGTCCAGTCATTGTGACTAGGCATTTCTTATTTTAGGCAACTGACTGCCAGGAGGCCTTGCAGGGCCCTGTGGCTGCTACAGTGGTGTAGATGGGCCTGGTCTTCCTCTGGGAATCCAGTGGAGAAGACAGCTGCTCCTCTGGGAATCCAGCAGGAAAAGGCTGCCTGTGGTCTTCAAATCTCAGATTATATCCAGGTAGGAATGCTTGGCTCCTCCCTCCTCTGGGCGGAGCTTCTCAGAATGGGATGATGTAATTTTCATCAGTGAGACTCAATGGCCCATTAACAGAAGATATCTCCCTGAGGGAGAATTGTTGTGGAAGAGATAAAGAAAACTGCCCAATTAACACAAGATAACTGCCCCACCACTAACAGATAGGAATAGAATACACACACCCATTTCCAGCCTAAGACAAAGTCCTGGATTTTTTTGTTGAGTTCTAGGACTGGGGCTGGATTCTTCATTTCTTTCTATCTTTTTGTTTGAAAATCCCCTTGAATCAGAGAAGCCCATGAACAGAGCACTGATTTTAATTTCTTGACAAGCGAGCACAGCAGCCAAAGGGCAGCACAGCCTCAGCAGGGCCCATGAGCTGGAGCTGCCAGCTGAGCATCACCTGCTCAGGGCTCTCTGGGAAAAAGCAGGTGTGTCCTTTGCTCCCTGCTGACAGCTCTGGGACTCTGGGAACCTGTGTGCCTGTGCAGCCCTGAGCCGCTGAGCCCTGACCAAGAGAGGGGCCCTGGAGAAGGCAGGGCAGCTCTTCTCTTCCCAGAGGGTTTGTGCGCTGCTCAGAAAACAATTGCCATCAAATGAGGGGCAAAAAATCCTCCCTAGGGCTCACAGGAATGCTCTCAAAGATGGGAGTGAAAAATACCTGGTAAAGCTTTTTCAAGTAGGTCTATTTTGGTCTTGAAGCTCTGTTCCTAGCAAAGAATCTTTAATGTAAGGGTGACTTTATGATACTTGTATCCCCAGTGGTCTGTTCTGTTCACACTGAATATTAAGTTCTGCACCTCAAGGATGGGTTCTGAAAGTGAAGAAAGAAGCAGAAAAAGCAGAAAAGGCAGAAAAAGCAGAAAAAGCACACAGTTTGTTTGCAGGAACTGCTCTTGCTCCCTCACATTCCTTCTCACAGACTGTTGTCTGCAACACAGACAGTGAGAGAGAGAGACAGGGAGTTTGCTTTGCTTTTTTGCAGGTTTTCCTCATTAGATATGGCAAGGAAAGATTTCCCAAAATGGTGTCTTTTTTCCTGGAACTGTTCAAACCTGCTCTGGAGCGAAAACCCAGAAAACCACCGGGAGCTCACGGCTGTGGCCCACTGAGGCCCATGACACATTTTCTAGCCAGGGAAGGACTGATTGGAACCAAGCTGAAAAGGACTCTCTCTCTCTGAACTTGCCATCTCTTCAGAACAAGAGAGGCTCCATTGTTTAATATTATTCATTTTTCTGAATGCTTTGCTTATTGAATAAACTGTTTTTCCACTTTTCTCAAAAGAAAATTTTGTCTCCCAAACCAGGTAGGGAGGGACCATTTGAATCTGCTTTCTAAAAGGAGACCTTCAGAAATTTCCTCCTAAATTTGCCCAAAACCAAAACATGTACTCAGCAAGACCTTTCTTCTGCCTAGATAGCCTATTGATATATCACCAAAAGAGAGAGAGAAAAAAAAAATCCACTCTTGGATGTCTCTTGGATTCTTAATCCATTTTATGAGCCTTAAACACTAGAGCTCTTTGCATCATGGAAATTTCAAAAGATGCTGAAACAACATTTTTTTGTCCTCCTGTTTCTGTTCTAAACCCAAAGTTTTTCCTTTCCATGAGTATTTTTAACCAGTAAGGGCCTTTTTAGGCTTTTCTTACATCTCCCCTTTGTCAGGGAAGACAGAAGAATTCCTGTCACTCGGGAACTGAGTGCATCTGTAAAAAAAACATGTGGGTCAAACCCTGCTGTCTTGGGAATGCTGATCTATAAAAATGATGCTGTCTGGACCCAAAACATTGAGCTCCTGTTACGAGCCATGCGCCTGCCCAGCTGCCCAGCAGGGCTGTGGGGACATGGGGGTGGCAGGCAAGTGCCAAGGCCAGCAGGGGAGCTGGGATGGGGCAGAGCCAGGAAGGGCTCTCCCACAGCCCCTGGAATGTTGGGGTTTGGACCCTAGCAACTGTCAACAGCCCATGGAATGTTTGGGATTTGGACTCTGCAGCTGTCAACGGCTCTTTGGCCTTGGGGTTTGGACCTTGCAGAGGCCAATGGCACTTTGATATTGTGCTATTGGCCCTGCAAAGGCCAACAGCCCTTGGACATCAGGGTTTGGACCAGCAAAGGCCAACAACCCTTGGACATCACGGTTTAGACCCAGCAAAGGCCAATGGCCTTTGGATATTGACTTTAGCCTTGCTACTGCCAACATCCCCAGATACTGGCATTTGCCATGGCCCACGTTGCTCATGCCAACAGGCAGATGGAGACCCAGCAGGTGAGAAAGCTGCTGCTCTCCCTGTGCCAAGCCCAGTGGGGGCTGTGTGGGCCTGGACTGTCCCACAGGGGAAGGTTTCCTTGGGAAATAACAAGGGATTCACAGTTGGCTGCTCCAGAGCTGGTGGCAGCTTTGGTCCTGGCTCTGGGGACAAGCCTGGGATGGAGCGGGCGCTCCTGGCTTGGAAGGGCGACTCCCTCAGGGCCAGCCCCGCCCTGCACTCTGAGTGGGCTCTCACCCGTGCTCCTCCAGGAAGCTCGAGGGCTCAGAATGAGCCAGCAGTTCACTTCCCAAACACCTTCTCACCAGTTACTCTCCCCAAGAGCCCCTGAGGTGAGTATAACTGTGCTGAGCTGGCTCAGAACCATTTTGCAATGGCATTGAGGGTAGGCAAGTGCAGGAAGCCTGGAAGGGAGAAGTTGCCCTGCCATGGGTCTCCTGTCTGCTCGGAAGAGGTACTTGTGTCTCTGTGCCCTGTTTTTGCCCAGAGGAGACTTCTCTCCTCCATTGGCTCCCACAAGGTCTGTGACAGCGACTCTGCAGAATGGAGTAGGAAGCTGACCTCAGAGGGCCCTATTTAATTTCACTGTAACCCCAGGAATAAATGCACTAAGCACAAACCATGCTCAATGCAGAAGCAGGTTTTGTACATTTAGCTGAATTTTGGAACTGGTTCTCCATGAATGGACACTCATTCTTGTTGGGATCAGAAGAGATGTCTCAGGGGTTCTTTGGAATAGGAAGAGAATTCCTGACTAACAGCTGGGTGTGGGCTTTCAGGTGCCCTTAGACAGCAGGGACAGCATGGCCAGTTCCCAGCATGCAGACTCTGGGAACATCCCCCCAACCCCAAGATCCACTGATGCACAGCATTCCTTTGGATTGGCTTGGGAAGCACTGGCAAGGAGACAAGGGGCAACTCAGGTCAGAACTTCTGCTTGTCCTCCCTGCTGGCCACAGGCTCAGCAACTGAGGCCTCACTCAGCTCGACACCTTTCCGTTCACTCAGCCACTTGAAGTCCTTCCTTCCTTTCTCCCTTGGCACTCGTGGTCCTGCACTGCCTTGCTGGTGTCCCCAGCTCTGTCTTCTACTGCTTTTGTGTCCTTCATGTCCACCCCCTCAGCACAGCTTCTGCCTACAGGGAAGCTGTCTCTCTCCCTTCTGATTTTCCCAGCTCCATGGAGCCATCTTCCCTGCTCCTTATTGGGTCATTTGTGCTCTTTTCCTGCCTGTTCCTGCAGTCCCTGAGAGAAGAGCTTTCTCCACAAAGGACTCAAACAATTTCCTGCTAGTAGGCATCAAGGAGATTAATCTCCTCCTTGAGCAGAGGAGGGTGTGCAAAAGCAGGGGAGTGAAACAGCAGTGGCACTGCAGTCATCCACCAGGTGTTCTGTGCCCTTCTTACCTTTCCATGGCAGAGCAGCAGCTTAGGGGGTGACCCCTGGGGCTGCCTCATGCTGTGGGCTCCATGGCAGCTGCTCTGAAGGACACTTAGGGCTCTGCTGAATCTCAGCTGCTGCCCTGGACAGCAGGGTTAGTCCTCTGGGCTCCTAACCAGCAACCATCAACATGGATTTCTGCTGGCCTCTTCCTGCTAGCCTTGCTTGTGAGGTGCTTTTCCGCATACCCCTGGTGACCCAATGAGAGCTGGAAACAAGTTGTCCATATCCATTGTTAATATGGCCCTTTAAGGACAGGGACAAATGGAAAGTTGTCCTTGCCTTTCCTCACAGTGCCTGCTGTGGCTGACAGGCACAGGCTGTAGCCTCTGACTGCTTTGTTCTGTTTGACTTGAGGTGGGAGAGTTGCTATCTCGGCTGGCAGCCTCCAGAAAGTGCCAGGAACTGACTGTCCACAAAGCTCAGCAGGATGGGAGTGAGGCCCTAGAGAGGGAAAAAGCCAGGTAAATGAAAGCCTGTGGGACCCTGCATTGTGTGAATGGATTCCCTCTTTCTGATCTTTGCATCTGCCACCATTTCCTAATGGCAGAATTCTGAACTGTCCATGCAGATGTGTTTCATTCTCTGGATGTTGCACTTCATCTCTTTTGAGCCTACAGTTACAGTTTTTCTGAAGACAAAGGCTTTTGGAGTAGCTCTTTCCCTCTAGAGGAGTGTTCTGTTGCTAGGTCGGTGTCTTAACCCTGCCCAAGCTGCAGTGCGAGGAGCTGGATACACCCATCAGCTCCACCTTGGGTCTGGTAACTTCACCCCTTTGGGAGCTGGATCAGCCTGGCATCCTGATTCCTTTGCTTGGCACAACAATCTTAAACCCACGATTTCTGATCTAAGCCAGGTTCCCTCTGAGGAACCCGAGGGACACAAATGTCTCTCATGGCCATCTGCTGCCTTGTTCCACAGGCCAGCTCTAACTCTGGAAGAGAAGGAACTGAGCCTCAGAAGCCTGGAAGAAAACAACCTGGCCTGGATGAAACAGGTGTCTCAGCTTCATTCTGCTCTTCACCAGGGTGAGCAGCTCCTCTCAGACTGCATAGGAGAGCTGCAGGAGCTCAACACCCAGGTAACCTGTGAACTGGCACCCTCTTCTCCAGGGGCACACAACACCACCTTCAGCTTCAGCTTGAGGTCCCAACTGCTTCCCTCTCCCAGTAGCATCCACTGCTGCCATGTTCTGCCTGGGGCTGCTGCTGCACCCTGGGGCCAAGGCTGGCTCTGGTGTCTGTGGATGCAGCTCTCTTCACAGAGAGCAGCAGGCACAACTTTCCCAAAGACTTTTCTTGGGAAGGCAGTGAGAAGCTCAGAAGAAGAGAAAACAGTTCTTATCTCTAATCACTGTGCC
>JALJVW010002699.1:0-19439 GCA_024865655.1 Emberiza elegans
ACATATCCATTCAATACCATGTTCCCTGGCCCAGGTGTTGATAAGGCCATTCTTGAAATGGGTCCCGTTGTCTGACTCAATTCTCTCAGGGGTGCCATGTCTCCACAGGATTTGCTTTTCCAGGCCCAGGAGGGTGTTCTGGGCAGTGGCATGAGACACAGGGTAGGTCTCCAACCATCCAGTGGTGGCTTTCACCATGGTCAGCACGTAGCACTTGCCCTGGTGTGTCTGGGGCAGTGTGATGTAGTCAATCTGCCAGGCCTCCCCATACTTGTACTTGGACCATCACCCACCATACCAGAGGGGCTTCACTCGCTTACCTGTTTGATGGCAGCACATGTCTCACAGTCATGGATGACCTGAGAAATACTGCCCATGTTTAGATCCACCCCTCGGTCTCGTGCCCACTTATAGGTGGCATCTCTGCCCTTATGGCCTGAGGCATAATGCCCATCAAGCTAGGAATAACTCTCCCTTGTGTTCCCAATCTAGGTCTATCTTTGACACCTCTATCTTTGCAACCTGGTCTACCTGCTCATTGTTTTGGTGCTCCTCATTAGCTCTGCTCTTGGGGACATGGGCATCTACGTGGCAGACCTTCACAGGTAGCTTCTCCTACCCTGGTGGCAATGTCTTTCCATTAATCAGCAGCCCAAATTGGTTTTCTCTACGCTGCCAGTTGGCCTTTTCCACCTTCTCCAGCCATCCCCACAGAGCATTGGCTACCATCCATGAATCAGTGTAGAGGTAGATCATGGGCAATTTCTCTCTCTTAGCAATGTCCAGGGCCAATTGAACAGTTTTGAGTTCTGCAAATTGACTTGATCCACCTTCTCCTTCAGTGGCCTCTGTGACCTGTCATGTGGGGCTCCATACGGCTGCTTTCCACTTCTGGTTCATCTCTACAATGCAACAGGAACCATCAGTGAAAAGAGCGTAGCATGTTTCCTCTGGGGGCAGTTGGTTATATGGAGGAGCTTCTTCAGCACGTGTTACTGGTTCTTGTTCCTCTTCATCAGTGAGACCAAAGTTCTCACCTTCTGGACAGTTTGTAATTATCTCCAGAATCCCAGGGGGATTCAGGTTTCCAATACGGGCGCGCTGAGTGATAAGAGCAATCCACTTGCTCCAGGTAGCACTGGTGGCATGGTGGGTGGAAGGAACCTTGCTCTTTGAACATCCACCCCAGCACCGGTAGTTGGGGTGCCAGGAGTTGAGTTCTGCTTCTGTACCAATCACCTCTGAGGTGGCTTGGACCTTCATAGGCAGCCAAGATTTCCTTCACTGTGGGAGTATAGTTGGCTTCAGACCCTCTGTAGCTTTGACTCCAAAATCCCAGTGGTCGGCCTCCAGTCTCCCCAGGCACCTTCTACCAAAGGCTCCAGGACAAGCCATGGTTCCTGGCTGCAGAGTAGAGCATGTTCTTCACCTCTGGTCCTGTCCTGACTGGGCCAAGGGCTACTGCACAAGCAATCTCCTGCTTGATCTGTGCAAAGGCTTGTTGCTGCTCAGGGCCCCAGTGGAACTCATTCTTCTTACAGGTGACCAGGTAAAGAGGGCTCACGATCTGACTGTACTCAGGAATGTGCATTCTCCAAAAGCCTATGGCACCTAGGAAAGCTTGTGTCTCCTTCTTCCTGGATGGTGGAGACATTGCTGTGATCTTGTTGATTACATTGGTGGGAATCTGATGCCGTCCATCTTGCCACTTTACTCCTAGAAACTGAATCTCAGGAGCTGGTCCCTTGACTTTGCTCTTCTTGATGGCGAAGCCAGCTTCTAGCAGAATCCTGATGATCATTTCTCCTTTCTCAAATACTTTCACTGCTGTGTTCCCCCACACAGTGATGTCATTGATATACTGCAGGTGTTCTGGACCCTCACCCTTTTCCAGTGCAGTCTGGATCAGTCCATGGCAGATGGTGGGGCTGTGCTTCCACCCCTGGGGCAGTCGGTTCCACACATACTGCACTCCCCTCCATGTGAAAGGAAACTGAGGCCTGCATTCTGCTGCCAGAGGAATGGAGAAAAATGCATTGGCAATGTCAATGGTGGTGTACCACTTTGCTGCCTTGGACTCCAGCTCCTACTGGAGTTCCAGCATGTCCGGCACTGCAGCGCTCAGCGGTGGAGTCACTTCATTCAAGCCACAATAGTCCAGTCAATCTCCATTCACTGTCAGACTTGTCCACAGGCCAGATGGGACTGTTGAAGGGTGAGTGAGTTTTTCTGACCAGCCCTTGGCTCTCCAGTTCATGGATCATTTTGTGGATGGGGATCACGGCATCTCGATTCGTCGGATACTGCTAGAGGTGCACTGTCGAGGTGGCAATTGGCACTCGTTGCTCATCCACCTTCAGGAGACCTACTGCAGATGGGCTTTCTGATAGTCCAGGCAAAGTGTTCAACTGCTTGCTGTTTTCTGCCTCTACTGCAGCTATGCCAAAAGCCCATCTGAGTCCCTTTGGGTCTTTGTAATAGCCGTTCCAGAGGAAATCTATGCCCAGAATACACGGGGCCTCAGGGCCAGTCACAATAGGATGCTTTTTCCACTTTCCCAGTCAGGCTCACCTCAGCTTCCAACAGGGTCAGTTGCTGTGATCCCCCTGTCACCCCAGCAATGGAAACAGGTTCCACCCCCACACGTCCCAGTGGTATCAGGGTACACTGTACACCAGTATCAACTAAGGCATCGTACTTTTGTGGTTCTGATGTACCAGGCCATTGAATCCACACTGCCCAGAAAATCCAGTTTTCCCGTGCCTCTCCCTGGCTAGAGGCAGGGCCCCTCTAACCCTGGGTATACATGGTAGAGGTACCTTCCATGGGATCTGACAGATCATACTCAGCAGCTCAGTCATGGGACGTTGAGGCTACCTTCACTTTACTGGAGTTCCCTCGATTAGTGTTTCCCTCCTTGAGTTGATGCACCCGTGCTGCCAGGACAGAAGTGGGTTTTCCATCCCACTTTCCCATGTCTTCCTCATGGTCATGCAGAAAGAACCACAGGTCAGCCTGTGGGGTGTACCCTCTCTCTGTACCTGGGGAACGTTGGGCTCTGACTCTGGGGCCTGTGACTCGCACTGGTGCAGTGTGGGACCTGTTCCTCCTCACCTCCTCCCTCATCTCCCTCATCTCCTCTCTGAGTTCTTGCACCATGGCAGAGACATGAGCCTGCATGGGGCCATTGATCAGACTTTAATAATTCCTAAGCTTGTTGGCCACAGAACCCACTGTCTCTCGGTTGGTGTTGGCATTAATTGTTGCAATGAAGGTGATGTATTGGGATGGCCCCAGATTTGCCAGGCTCCACAACATTTGCCCTGTGCACCTGACCTGTCAGGGTCATTATCATGCTGTCCATCCCTCCCAAAGAGTTACCTCCAATACTGCCACTTCTCTCAGCTGTTGGATCCCTTCCTCAAGAGTCTTCCAGCGCATTCTATGGCACTGCTCCTGCATTCTCTCCCTGTGGACAAACCTCTCTCTGACACTTATTAAAAGCTGCTCCCAGAGGGAAAGGGACCCTTGCTCCCTTACCAAAATCTGATTGATACCTGAGCCCTTGGTCAAGGGTCCCAAACTCCTTGCCTCACCACCATCCAGCTGGATGCCTGTACCCATAAGATCCCAGACCCAAAGTAGCCAGGTTGTATAAGCCTCACATCCCCGTCGTACAATGCCTTTGTGCAGATTACAGAGACTTTTGTATGTCAGGGACTTGGTGATGATTGCAACCTCTGGCTCCTCTGTGGGTTGTGAGGGCCCTTCTTTCTTATCCTTGTCTGGGTGCTCTGATTTCATTTTAGATCTCCTTGTTTCCACAGGGGCGACTCCTGCTGGATGTGGCTGTGCTTGCAGTTCAGCTGGAACCTGGACAGTTGTAACATCTGTGGGTTCTGCTGCTGCACTGTTAGACTCTCCCTCTTTGAGGCAGGTGGAGGGTTTCTTACCAGCTGGGGAAATGTACTCCTTCAATATCTGGCCCATCTCCTTCACCAGAACCGCCACCCAGTCTGGGTAGTTCATATCTGATGTGGGTTGTGGGGCAGGGTCAGGCTCTGGGGCAGCAGCATCCCTAGACTCTGGTGCTGTGTCAGGTTCTCTGGTAGCTTCCTAGTTTCTGGGGTAGTTGTCAGGGTCAGGGTGGTTATCTAGGTTAATCTTCCCTTATCTCTGAATGCTAAATAGAACAGGCCTATCAGCAACACTAACCACTATATGATATCATCAACATTTAGAGTGGATCTAAACCCTTCAAAAACTGCTGGGGTGGACCCAACGAGCTGGTTGAAGGATTGGGTGAAAATTTTTCCCTGGTGTCATTTCTTCACAATAAGTATCATTTTTAAAGTAATCCCAAAAATATACAGTTAGTGTGTGATACCTCTGAATCCGTGTGCCTGCCTTCCAGCAGAAGTTAAAGATCCATTAATTCCTCACCTTACTGACCCATAAAACAAACTGGAAAAATGGCCACAGTAGCCTTAATTATAGGACTCATGTTTAGATAAGGGCCTGCAAGTGGGAGAAATACAGCCACGACCACGTGCCACCCAAATGTGAGCTAGGGTGAGCTATGGGTAAGCTAGACCACATGGTGACACTTAACAAGGTTTCTATATCAGCACACAAAATCTAAATTCCTCAAAAACTGTTATTCCCTTTTTCTCTCAATGCCCTCAAGCCCCACAGTGGGTGCTAAAATCTATCTTGGTTTGAAAAGACAGGTGTCTGTTTAAGAAAGGCAGGAGCCTCCCCTGAAATGGAAAATGTAAACCCCCTCCCTTTGAATTGTTACAATTTTAAGAATACCTGGCTCTCAGACAAAGATATGGGAATAGGAATAACAGTTCTTTACCAGGAAAACTAAAAATACAAATGCAATAGTACAAACAAACCCACTGACAGAGTCAGAATATGACCTGACACCCTGTGGTCAGGGTGTTGGTAGCAGTCCTATTAAATGGTGGCTGCAGTCCTCCTGCAGTGACAGATACGGTTCTGTTGGAGCAGTGATCCTGTAGAAGGGTGTAGTTTTCCTCTGAAGGTCCACTGGCGGTGTTTTATTATGGCAGGGGTTTTCGGTGTCTCTCCAACCCCGGCTGCTGTAGGTGTCGGGATAGCGAAGTCCTGCTAAGCACAGCCTGTTTGGGTCCCTCAGGCAGGCTCCCAGCCACAGGCGAACTTAGCAAGCAGCTCAGCTCTCAAGTGAAACCAGCTCTGTGTTGAATTCAGCTCTATAGTGATTCCAGCTCTTTGCTTGCTAAGTGCCTTTGGCAGATGCAGGGAGAGAGATGAGAAGAGCTGTATGAGGTTCTACAGAAGTGTCTTTATTGGCAGCTTCTGCGAAAGGTCACAGTGACAGCTCTTCTGCTGAAGAGCACAGAAATAGGGGTTCATATAGGGATGTGAGTTTTGGGCAACAGCCCAATAGTAAGGGTCAAGGGAAATATGATCTATGGTCTTACAGGGAGATAATGAGGGTCTGAAGGCAGAAGAGGGGTCTCTTGGTCCAGTCATTGTGACTAGGCATTTCTTATTTTAGGCAACTGACTGCCAGGGAGGCCTTGCAGGGTCTGTGGCTGCTACAGTGGTGTAGATGGGCCTGGTCTTCCTCTGGGAATCCAGTGGAGAAGACAGCTGCTCCTCTGGGAATCCAGTGGGAAAAGGCTGCCTGTGGTCTTCAAATCTCAGATTATATCCAGGTAGGAATGCTTGGCTCCTCCCTCTGAGCGGAGCTTCTCAGAATGGGATGATGTAATTTTCATCAGTGAGACTCAATGGCCCATTAACAGAAGACATCTCCCCTGAGGGAGAATTGTTGTGGAAGAGATAAAGAAAACTGCCCAATTAACACAAGATAACTGCCCCACCACTAACAGATAGGAATAGAATATACACACCCATTTCCAGCCTAAGACAAAGTCCTGGATTTTTTTTGAGTTTTAGGACTGGGGCTGGATTCTTCATTTCTTTCTATATTTTTGTTTGAAAATCCCCCTTGAATCAGAGAAGCCCATGAACAGAGCACTGATTTTAATTACTTGACAAGCAAGCACAGCAGCCAAAGGACAGCACAGCCTCAGCAGGGCCCATGAGCTGGAGCTGCCAGCTGAGCATCACCTGCTCAGGGGCTCTCTGGGAAAAAGCAGGTGTGTCCTTTGCTCCCTGCTGACAGCTCTGGGACTCTGGGAACCTGTGTGCCTGTGCAGCCCTGACCCACTGAGCCCTGACCAAGAGAGGGGCCCTGGAGAAGGCAGGGGCAGCTCTTCTCTTCCCAGAGGGTTTGTGCGCTGCTCAGAAAACAATTGCCATCAAATGAGGGGCAAAAATCCTCCCTAGGGCTCACAGGAATGCTCTCAAAGATGGGAGTGAAAAATACCTGGTAAAGCTTTTTCAAGTAGGTCTATTTTGGTCTTGAAGCTCTGTTCCTAGCAAAGAATCTTTAATGTAAGGGTGACTTTATGATACTTGTATCCCCAGTGGTCTGTTCTGTTCATGCTGAATATTAAGTTCTGCACCTCAAGGATGGGTTCTGAAAGTGAAGAAAGAAGCAGAAAAAGCAGAAAAGGTAGAAAAAGCAGAAAAAGCACACAGTTTGTTTGCAGGAACTGCTCTTGCTCCCTCACATTCCTTCTCACAGACTGTTGTCTGCAACACAGACAGTGAGAGAGAGAGACAGGAGTTTGCTTTGCTTTTTTTGCAGGTTTTCCTCATTAGATATGGCAAGGAAAGATTTCCTGAAATGGTGTCTTTTTTCCTGGAACTGTTCAAACCTGCTCTGGAGCAAAAACCCAGAAAACCACCGGGAGCTCACGGCTGTGGCCCACTGAGGCCCATAGCACATTTTCTAGCCAGGGAAGGACTGATTGGAACCAATCTGAAAAGGACTCTCTCTCTCTGAATTTGCCATCTCTTCAGAACAAGAGGCTCCATTGTTTAATATTATTCATTTTTCTGAATGCTTTGCTTATTGAATAAACTTGAAATGTTTTTTCCACTTTTCTCAAAAGAAATTTTTATCTCCCAAACCAGGTAGGGGAGGGGCCATTTGAATCTGCTTTCTAAAAGGAGACCTTCAGAAATTTCCTCCCTAAATTTGCCCAAAACCAAAACATGTACTCAGCAAGACCTTTCTTCTGCCTAGATAGCCTATTGATATATCACCAAAGAGAGAGGAGAAAAAAAAAATCCACTCTTGGGTTTCTCTTGGATTCTTAATCGATTTTATGAACCTTAAACACTAGAGCTCTTTGCATCATGGAAATTTCAAAAGATGCTGAACTAACATTTTTTCTCCTCTTGTTTCTGTTCTAAACCCAAAGTTTTCCTTTCCATGAGTATTTTTAACCAGTAAGGGCCTTTTTAGGTTTTTGCTTACATCTCCCCTTTGTCAGGGGAAGACAGAAGAATTCCTGTCACTCAGGAACTGAGTGCATCTGTAAAGAGCATGTGGGTCAAACCCTGCTGTCTTGGGAATGCTGATCTATAAAAATGATGCTGTCTGGACCCAAAACATTGAGCTCCTGTTACGAGCCATGCGCCTGCCCAGCTGCCCAGCAGGGCTGTGGGGACATGGGGTGGCAGAGCAAGTGCCAAGGCCAGCAGGGAGCTGGGATGGGGCAGAGCCAGGAAGGGCTCTCCCACAGCCCCTGGAATGTTGGGGTTTGGACCCAGCAACTGTCAACAGCCCATGGAATGTTTGGGATTTGGACTCTGCAGCTGTCAACGGCTCTTTGGCCTTGGGGTTTGGACCTTGCAGAGGCCAATGGCACTTTGATATTGTGCTATTGGCCCTGCAAAGGCCAACAGCCCTTGGACATCAGGGTTTGGACCAGCAAAGGCCAACAACCCTTAGACATCACGGTTTAGACCCAGCAAAGGCCAATGGCCTTTGGATATTGACTTTTAGCCTTGCTACTGCCAACATCCCCCAGAGATACTGGCATTTGCCATGGCCCACGTTGCTCATGCCAACAGGCAGATGGAGACCCAGCAGGTGAGAAAGCTGCTGCTCTCCTGTGCCAAGCCCAGTGGGGGGCTGTGTGGGCCTGGACTGTCCCACAGGGGAAGGTTTCCTTGGGAAATAACAAGGATTCACAGTTGGCTGCTCCAGAGCTGGTGGCAGCTTTGGTCCTGGCTCTGGGGACAAGCCTGGGAGGGAGCAGGGGTGCTCCTGGCTTGGAAGGGCGACTCCCTCAGGGCCAGCCCCCGCCCTGCACTCTGAGTGGGCTCTCACCTGTGCTCCTCCAGGAAGCTCGAGGGCTCAGAATGAGCCAGCAGTTCACTTCCCAAACACCTTCTCACCAGTTACTTCTCCCAAGAGCCCCTGAGGTGAGTATAACTGTGCTGAGCTGGCTCAGAACCATTTTGCAATGGCATTGAGGGTAGGCAAGTGCAGGAAGCCTGGAAGGGAGAAGTTGCCCTGCCATGGGTCTCCTGTCTGCTCGGAAGAGGTACTTGTGTCTCTGTGCCCTGTTTTTGCCCAGAGGAGACTTCTCTCCTCCATCGGCTCCACAAGGTCTGTGACAGCGACTCTGCAGAATGGAGTAGGAAGCTGACCTCAGAGGGCCATATTTAATTTCACTGTAACCCCAGGAATAAATGCACTAAGAACAAACCATGCTCAATGCAGAAGCAGGTTTTGTACGTTTAGCTGAATTTTGGAACTGGTTCTCCATGAATGGACACTCATTCTTGCTGGGATCAGAAGAGATGTCTCAGAGGTTCTTTGGAATAGGAAGAGAATTCCTGACTAACAGCTGGCTGTGGGCTTTCCGGTGTCCTTAGACAGCAGGGACAGCATGGCCAGTTCCCAGCATGCAGACTCTGGGAACATCCCCTCAACCCCAAGATCCACTGATGCACAGCATTCCTTTGGATTGGCTTGGGAAGCACTGGCAAGGAGACAAGGGGCAACTCAGGTGAGAACTTCTGCTTGTCCTCCCCGCTGGCCACAGGCTCAGCAACTGAGGCCTCGCTCAGCTCGACACCTTTCCGTTCACTCAGCCACTTGAAGTCCTTCCTTTCTCCCCTTGGCACTCGTGGTCCTGCACTGCCTTGCTGGTGTCCCCAGCTCTGTCTTCTACTGCTTTTGTGTCCTTCATGTCCACCCCCTCAGCACAGCTTCTGCCTTCAGGGATGCTGTCTCTCTCCCTTCTGATTTTCCCAGCTCCATGGAGCCATCTTCCCTGCTCCTTATTGGGTCATTTGTGCTCTTTTCCTGCCTGTTCCTGCAGTCCCTGAGAGAAGAGCTTTCTCCACAAAGGACTCAAACAATTTCCTGCTAGTAGGCATCAAAGAGGAGATGAATCTCCTCCTTGAGCAGAGGGAGGGTGTGCAAAAGCAGGGGAGTGAAACAGCAGTGGCACTGCAGTCATCCACCAGGTGCTCTGTGCCCTTCTTACCTTTCCATGGCAGAGCAGCAGCTTAGGGGGTGACCCCTGGGGTTGCCTCATGCTGTGGGCTCCATGGCAGCTGCTCTGAAGGACACTTTGGGCTCTGCTGAATCTCAGCTGCTGCCCTGGACAGCAGGGTTAGTCCTCTGGGCTCCTAACCAGCAACCATCAACATGGATTTCTGCTGGCCTCTTTCTGCTAGCCTTGCTTTTGAGGTGCTTTTCCACATACCCCTGGTGACCCAATGAGAGCTGGAAACAAGTTTTCCATATCCATTGTTAATATGGCCCTTTAAGGACACGGACAAATGGAAAGTTGTCCTTTGCCTTTCCTCACAGTGCCTGCTGTGGCTAACAGGGACAGGCTGTAGCCTCTGTCTGCTTTGTTCTGTTTGACTTGAGGTGGGAGAGTTGAGATCTCGGCTGGCAGCCTCCAGAAAGTGCCAGGAACTGACTGTCCACAAAGCTCAGCAGGATGGGAGTGAGGCCCTAGAGAGGGAAAAAGCCAGGTAAATGAAAGCCTGTGGGACCCTGCATTGTGTGAATGGATTCCCTCTTTCTGATCTTTGCATCTGCCACCATTTCCTAATGGCGGAATTCTGAACTGTCCATGCAGATGTGTTTCATTCTCTGGATGTTGCACTTCATCTCTTTTGAGCCTACAGTTACAGTTTTTCTGAAGACAAAGGCTTTTGGAGTAGCTCTTTCCCTCTAGAGGAATGCTCTGTTGCTAGGTCACTGTCTTAACCCTGCCCAAGCTGCAGTGCGAGGAGCTGGATACACCCATCAGCTCCACCTTGGGTCTGGTAACTTCACCCCTTTGGGAGCTGGATCAGCCTGGCATCCTGATTCCTTTGCTTGGCACTACAATCTTAAACCCACGATTTCTGATCTAAGCCAGGTTCCCCTCTGAGGAACCCGAGGGACACAAATGTCTCTCATGGCCATCTGCTGCCTTGTTCCACAGGCCAGCTCTAACTCTGGAAGAGAAGGAACTGAGCCTCAGAAGCCTGGAAGAAAACAACCTGGCCTGGATGAAACAGGTGTCTCAGCTTCATTCTGCTTATCACCAGGGTGAGTAGCTCCTCTCAGACCGCATAGGAGAGCTGCAGGAGCTCAACACCCAGGTAACCTGTGAACTGGAACCCTCTTCTCCAGGGGCACACAACACCACCTTCAGCTTCAGCTTGGAGGCCCCCACTGCTTCCCTCTCCCAGTAGCATCCACTGCTGCCATGTTCTGCCTGGGGCTGCTGCTGCACCCTGGGGCCAAGGCTGGCTCTGGTGTCTGTGGATGCAGCTCTCTTCACAGAGAGCAGCAGGCACAACTTTCCCAAAGACTTTTCTTGGGGAAGGCAGTGAGAAGCTCAGAGAAGAAGAGAAAACAATTCTTATCTCTGTGGTAAATAGGTATGATTCGTGCTGATAAAATGGAAACAGTAATTGATACCTACCATTTAATAACATTTAATAATTAATATTTGGGAGAAATAAAAATAGTTAAAGTTGTAATGCCAAAAGAAAAGGGAGAGAGGAGGGGCTCCACCCCCCCCCTTCTGCAGATGTTTACAAGGACAAGATCTACCATATAATAATAATTGGGAATAATAAAAATAGAATGCCAAAGGAAGAGGGGGAGAGGAGGGGTTCCATCTCCCCCCTCAAGCAGATGTTTCCAAGGCCTACAGGAAAGGCCGGGAAGCAGATCCTAAAAATGAACAAGAACCTGGTTGGCTCCCAGGAAAATGTTAATTATAAGGATTTATTGTTTTATACATAGATGTGGTGATATGTATTCTTGGCTTATATTATATCGGCTTGGTGCTCATGTGTAACCCAAAGGTGAATCAAAGGACAAAGAGGAAGACTGCAATTCTTCATCAATTAAGATTTTGTCCCAGACCACCGTTTGAGTGGTGGGCTGGGCAATAAAGGTGTTCATGAGGGCGGAGATAGGTAGATGACGAACAGAAACTGGAGAATATGGTATTAACACATGGTATATAAGGGGTAATTTTCACTTGGCAACTTTGTACGGAGGGTGGCACGGGTCCAAGAGCCCTTTTGACTTTGTCTCTATTGGTCATCCTTTGCTTATGCGCTATTACTGGAACCGAATTATCCTTTATTTTAATCATATATTGTATCCAATTATTGTATCCAATTTTATAATTTTTTTAACCAATTAATTAAAATTGATATTATCTAATTATATTGTTTGGTTCCTTTTGATGGGATAGTTGGGCAAACATAACAGTTATTAGTGTCCCGAAACCTGGGAGATTCTCCCTACCCCGGGGAGGGGGATAGCTTCTGGGAAGGAGCTCCCCACCAGACTTTTAAGTGGTCCCAAGGCTAGACCACTCTCCCTTGGGAAAAGAGAATCTTCATTACAATAACGCATAAGCAAATCAGTTATTGAAAGCGCGCAGAAGAAGCTCCCGTCAGTGCCGGCTTACAAGAAAGAGAGAGTACCCATATAAAACTGCTTTGTGCACAAAGACCCTCGTGAGAAAAGGAGGCTGTGAGTACCACGGGGTTTTGGGTCTGGGGGGCGGCTGTGTGCATGTGTGAGTGTGTGTGGAGTGTCTGAGACGGGGGCTGAGCAGTCCTGGACCCCCGACGCGAGAGGGACCTCCCAGTACCGCGTTTTCGCGTCCTCCGCGAGGAGACCGGCCGGGAAAGGAGGGAAGCGAAAGAAAAGTGAACGAGTGGGGACCCCGGGAGGTTTAACCCAGGGGAGAGGAGAGGGTCCCTGGTCCAGGTACCTGTAAGAAAGTCCTTGGGCAGGAGAGAGTAGGGAGACTGAGGAGAGTGATTGAATAGGTTCAATTTCCTTGGAGGGGTTGGTAGCAGGCATTTTAGTATGTGATTAGATGGTGAGAGGACGGGGCTGATATATTGAGAAAGAGGCAGAGGTAGGAGTGGAACAAATAGTTTGCAGAAGGAAAATAGGAGTGGGATAAGTAGATTGAAAAGGCAGTGTGACAGAGTAGTAAGTCAGAAAGTTGAACCACGAGGTGAGTGGGGAATACTAAGATTTTCCTGGTACCGGGGATCTCTTAGTTTGTTGCCGCCAGAGATGCGTCAGGGAAAAAGTAAATCCCTTGATCCAGGGGCTGTGGATTGTGTGAAAAATCCGTAGGAGTTTGGGGTATCTGGGAACTGTGAGGGGGTTCTCAGGAAGGGAGCATTCCTCAGGACAGCCCACGGGATGATAATACAGTTTTGGGATGAATGTGAATTCAAAAGGAGAAAAAGTAAACAGAAAATTATTAACTACTGCACGTTTGAATGGACAAAGGAAATGATCCGGAAAGATAATTTATATTGGCCCAAGTTCAGATCATTTGAGGATTGGATTTGCCAGGCTCTAAATATATGTGAATTCAAAAGACCCTGTTAATCAGGAGGAGAGTGAGTATGCTGCCTTATGGAGTCCTGAGGGGAGAAGTAAGTCTGTTGTTCAGAGGCAGGACACGGGACTTCAAGAGTTACTAAGAGAAGCACAAAGGGTGTTTCTAAAGAGAGATAAAAAAAAAGCAGAAAGCAGATGCCACAATTTTGGTGGCAGCAGTTAAAGAAATGCAGGCAGCTTTGAATACAGAAAAATCCACAGGGAAAAACAAACAGCAGGATCTATTTTTAGGAACACAGGACCTGTGGGGATTTTTTCTGCCACAAGAAAGGGCACTTACAAAATTCTTGCCCTACCTTAAAGGGTGCAGGACCTACCTGTTTTTACTGTCATAAAAGGAGCACCTACAAAGAAGTTGCAGGAAGAAACAGCAAGATGAGAAAATTTCTCAGTAGAATCAGAGAGATCGGGGGCTCTGTTTAATGAAGGGGACCAAAATACAACCAGAAGAGCCCTTGATAAAGTTTTAAAAAAAATAGGTCCTAATAGTGAAGTTATATTTTTAGTAAATACAGAAGTTTCTCAGTCCACAGTGACATCACAGATCAGACTGTGACATTATGGCATGACTGTGTGACATTATAGAGTGGGCTGTGAGGTCAAAGTGTGTGCTGTGACATTACAGAGTGGCAATATGACATCACAGAGAGGGTTTTGTGACATCACTGAGGGTGTTGTGAAATCACAGAGCTGTCTGTGACTTCATAGACTAGGAAGTGAGGCCATAGAGCAGAGTCTGCCATCATAGAGGATGGCTCTGTGACGTCAGAGGGTGGGTTATGACATCACTGGGTGGCTGTGTAACATCATAGAGCAGGCTGTGACATCACAGACCAGACAGTGACATCACAGGACAGTGACATCACATGGTGATTTTGTGACATCACAGACTCTTCTGTGACATCACAGAGCAGCTGTTTGACATCACAGGGTGCATCACAGGGAGGATCTGTGATATCATAGGGACTGTGTGAGGTCACTGGGGTGGTCATTCTGCACCGCCCACCCCCAGCAGCAGCACATGGCCCATGGAACCAAGGGACCATTGTGACCCTGTGGGGCCCTGTGAGACCAAGAATCCATTGTGACACTGTGGGGACTCATGGAATCATGGAGTGCACTGTGACATTGCTGGACCTCATGGAACCAAGGGGAACATACTGACACTGTGTGGCTCCATGGAATGTAGAGATCATTGTGACACTGTGAGGCCCCATCAAGGGGCCATTATGACACTGCAAGACCCCATGGAGCCAAAGGTACATTGTGACATTGCAAGGCCTCTTGGAACCATGGAGACACCATTAGAACACTTCACAGCCTCATGGAACGAAGGAGACCATTGTGACACTGAGAGGAGCCATGGAATCACAGAGACCATTGTGATACTATGGGGCCATGGAATAAGCAAAGCATTGAGAGTCTGTGTGGCCCCATGGAACCAGTGAGACCATTGTGACCCTGGGGGTCCCCACAGAACCAAGAGGACCATTGTGATACTCTTGGGCCTCGCAAAACCAAGAGGCCTTTGTGACACTGCAGGGCTGCATGGAACCAAAGCTCCAGGGTGACACAGAGTGGCCTCCTGTCATCAGTGGTCCATTGTGACACTGTGGAGCCAAAGGAGACCATTGTGACACTGCAAGGCCTCATGGAATCATTGGGACCATTGTGACACTTTGGGGCCTTCTGGAACCTCGGGGCCATTGTGACATTGAGGGATCCCATTGAACCAAGGTAACACAGAACAGGTCTGGCTGGTTTGGTCTCCCATTGACTGCCTGACTGGTCCAGCTGACCTTGGCATATGCGAGTTACTTCTCATCTGCTACTGAAACACCAGTGCTCCATGCTTTCTTTCCCAATGGAAAAGAACTATCCTCCTCCAGAGACCCATGAACAGAATTGGGATTTCACCTCCAAATTTCCTTATATCCGGGGATTGTTCCAATAGGAATATTGCCAGGGCAAGTCTGGCTGGCAATGGTTTCACAAGGGTCACCTCTCATCTGTCCCTAAGACACTGGGGAAGGCTCCATGCTTTCATTCCTATAGAAAAGAACTGTCCTGCTTCTGCAGGTGCCCATGGCCAAGACTGGGGTTCCACCTCCACAATTCCCTTAATCCAAAGACTGCTCCCAGACAACATCTGCCATTCCTGACAAGTCTGGCTGGCCTTGGCCCAGTTAGGCTCTCACCTGCCTTCCAAACAATAGGGCTCTGTGCTTTCTTTCCTATGGAAAAGAACTGTCCTTCTTGGCCAGGTGCCCATGGCCAGAATTGGGATTTCGCCACCAACATTTCCTGCTGTGAGAGACTGGAGGAGATTGTTGTCTGGAAACGTTTCATGTGTGGGGGAGGAAGGGGCAGGTCCAGCCTTGCCCTGCCCTGGAACCCCAATCCCCCCAGAGCCTCTCTCCCAGCCCAGCAGTGGCTGCAAGTCCCTGGCACAGCACAGGCAATGCTCCACAGCCACCTCTGCAGCCCCCAGCCCAGCTCCTGAGGGACCAAATGAGACCAAGTCCCACCTGGGGGAAGGGCCCAGGAAGACCAAGGGGTATTGAAGGCTGACCACAAGGCAAGCACACATCTTGACCCTACCTCCTCTTGGAATTTCCATCTGAACAGTGCTGGAATCCAGGAGCTGGTCGGGGTGTGTATGCTCTCTATATCTTTTTGTCTCTCTCTTTCTGTGTCTTCTTCTGTTTCTGTGCTCCTGCAAATTTTGATTAACATTAAATTAAACAGTTTTAGAGTTTGTGAAGTTGAATGAGCCAAGTCAATGCTTTGAGAAGTGTTTTTTGTTGATTGAAGGTCTGTCATAGTTTGACATGAGAAGAATTTTAAAAAGTAATACAAAAATGTTTGTGTAGCTGACAGTCTGGTAAACCACTAAGATATTGAACACGCCTCTGTTAAACACAAATGTTAAAGATGAAAACCCCAGGAACATCCTCTTTCTTTTCCAGTCAACAAAGAAGCAGCGAGCCCTGGCCCCAGCCCCCGTCTCAACCAAACCAAACCAAACCAAACCAAACCAAACCAAACCAAACCAAACCAAACCAAACCAAACCAAACCAAACCAAACCAAACCAAACCAAACCAAGCAACCCTGCCAGGGGATGAGCCCCTTCCCCTCTCCCCAGGCCACCCCCCCTCACTGGGCCCATTCTAACCAAACCAAACCCCAACAACTGCCAAACAGGAACACAAAAGAGGCTACAAAACCCCAACCAGGACAAAGCTAGCCACAGCTGTTAAAATCTTACCGTCAAGTCCCCTCCCCCCAACACAATCAAAACCAGAACCCCCTACAACCTAAAACCCATGCAAAATAACCCTACAAATAAAATTAAACATGAAAAACCCCAAAAACCAACCATAAAACCAATCTTAACACAACCCACCCACAACTTCCACCTCAAGTTACTGGCAGGTAAGATGTTAATCCTTTTAATACTTCAATCCTCCCTCAAATAAAAGAAAAAAACAAAATGCAAGCATATAAAGAACAACATAAAACCATCAAAGTCAGTAAAGGAGAAATTAAATTCCACATAAAAAAGAAGAAGAAATACCTTAATCTTAAAACTAAAATCCTCTTAAAAACTATAAAGAGAAAAATTGTATTCTTTTTAACGCATAAATCTATTAAAAATCCAAATTAATATCAAACAACAACCTCCATACTAAAATAAGCAAATGTTAAAATAAATGTAATTTCATAAAAAGTTTAAACAGGAAAAGAAAATAAAGTAATTCAGTATCCCCAAGAGAAGATCTGTATTCCCAGAGATAAAAATAATTTTAAAAGTAAATAATAAAAATTTTACCTTTAAAGAACTCATCTTCAAAACAATACCCCATAAGTTGACATGCCCCATCAACAAGCTGTAAAAAAGCTTGTAGCAATAAATACAACTTCACAATAACAAAGTTCCCCAGACAACTGTTATCCATGATAAAATTAAGAACCACAAAAAAACTATTTTTTCTTCTTGTAAAAAAGTCTCCATAACCTTAACCAGAAAAACTTCTCTCCCTAAGTAAACTAAAAAAAAATACTATTCTGGAAATAATAAAATAACAAGAAATTTTACTTTATTTACATTGTCAGTAAAAAGAAAATGTTGTAAACAACAAAAAAAAAAGAGTTCTAAAGAGTTTATTTTAATTCTTACTACCTTTTTTCTTTTAAATTTAGTCTTAATAAAAATTTCTTTATACCCTTTTAAAACTTTAGGCCTACTTTACCTTTCTCCTAACCCTATCTCACAAGAAAATAAATACATAAATAATTAATCGACACTAAAACCCACCACACCCATCAATCCATTAATTAAGAAATCTCAAAATTAGAAAAATCATAAAAAAAGCAAAAGCACTACAATGTCATAATAAATCTTTTGCCAAAGTTTCTCTGATTTTCTAAAGTTTCCATTAAAGGTGGTTTTGTTCTTTTTAGCTCCTGAGAATCTCTTGTTGCTATTTCTCCAGGGAGTCCAACTCAGAGGACACAAATAGTTGTAATTCCTTTTAAATGTCTCCTTGAAAGAATTGTTTGAGGAAATGGGAGTCAGGGCTTGTCTGTCCTGCTTGGCACAGCCCAGGCAGGGCTTTCCCAGCCACATTCCACACTCCATTGCCCAGCTGGAGCCGCTGGTGCCTCTGAGTTGTGCTACCCCAGCCCCAGGGACGTTCTCCTTGTCTGCCCATTCCCCCACGGTCCCTGGGCAGGGATGGCCTCAGTGGGGGCTGCTGACATCCTCAGCACCTTGGAGGCTGCTGCTGAATTTTCCTGCTCCAGAGGCTTGTTCAGCCTTCAGCTCTTCAGTGCAGGAATTCAGTGTCCCAGGGCTCATTAACAATCAGAACACTTTAACAAGCCAAACCTCTGGGAATAATTTGATTTTGATTTTCAAATCCTGTGTGTTTAATAAGAGAGATTTCAGTAGTGTGTTAAAGTGAATGCATTATATTTAAAAAGACAGTCAGAAAATATTTTTTTAGGTCCTGTTTAGGTTTTTTTTTCCCTTGTAACTAACTGACATATGCAATCTCCAATTGACACTGAATCCAAGTACCTCTTCATGCAGTTTGAATAGATATGAAAATCAAGACTCTTCATGGCTGACAATCTATCAGACTCAGCCCCTACTCCCACTCCACCATTTCTCCCATCCAAGCCCTGGCACTCAGAACAGCCTTGTACAAATCTGAGCTCCTTCCAGCCCAGGCTGCACCTGTAGCTTTCAGCTCCTTGGCTCCAACTCCCACCTGCATTCCTTGGAGAAGGAGCTGCCTGAGACACAGAGGGATTGTTCATTTCTTGTCAGCCAACAAAGCCAAGGGAAGGCACAGTTCCATCAAATGCAAAAGTAATTTTTGTGCTGGATATTAAATCCACTTTCCACTGCAGACAGTCTCAGAGCAATGGAAAACACCTTCTGTGCCCAGCACAGATCCCAAGGCCCCCCAAACCCTCCCTGCCCCAATTCTGCCCAGATTTGCTCTTTGCACAAACGAGTCACAGGCTGAAGTCAGGAGCTCCCTCCATGCCCAGAGAGAGGAAAAGAGAGAAAGGGGATGAAGAGCTCTCCTGTGCAGAGCCAAGGTCCAAGTGCTGCCCCTGCAGTGGGAACCACAACTCATCAGGTTTGTGTCCTTTGGGCTCAGGGCCTGGTGGCACTCAGAGGCACAGACAGGTTTCTTGCTAACAAACACAAGTTGAACATTTTAACAGTTTAATAACAATCCCAGCTCTTCCCTCAGGTCTCTGGGATGTCCCAGCAGCATCTGACATGTCCCCCACCCCCAAGGGATTTCTATACAGGAAGAGTTATAGACAAAGACAAAAAAAAAAAGTAATTCTCTGATGGATATAAACACAATTAAGGTGTTCAGTAATGTGGTGTTTGCTTGAACTTCAGAAAGACTTGGCAACTAGCTGAAGCTGAAAGAATGAAGCCAGTCAGTTGAAAGGCACTTGAATGACCAGAGAGCATCTAGAGGAGGAAATCTGAGAGGAATGGGAAGAATATAGATCCAGATAGTCTAGTGAAGAGAAGTCCTTTGACATGTCCATTCAAACAGGAGAGCTGGAAACACCTCAAGGAAGGGGGTCATGGAATATTAGACTGAATGTCGGTGGCAAAGGTAGAGGGGAAGATCAGTATTTCTTCTTTTGCCATCAGTAAAAGGATCCAGTAGATCCAGGAAATTCCTCATTCTTCATGGGGAAACTTTGCCATTTCTTAAAAGTAATGAAGTGACCAGACAACAAAAGATTTGCTTGTATATTATGAAACAAACAGGTATTAACACCTGTGCCCCTTTCCAGGCAGACATCAGTTGTGTGCCCATGAACAGGCAGTGCCACTTGTGCCCTGAGGTTCCAAGCTCTCTTTATAATTCCCTCTTCTTGCAAATTTTGATAAATATTAAATTGAACAGGCTTATGGTTTGTGAAGTTGAATGGGCCAAGTTAATGTTAGGAGAAGTGTCTCTTGTTTACTGAATGTTGTATTAACCTTTTGCCAAAGTTTCTTGAATTTTTTAAAGTTGCGGTAAAGGCTATTTTGTTGTTTTGAGCTCCTGAGAATCTCTTGTTGGCTCTTATTTC
>JALJVW010002702.1:0-12914 GCA_024865655.1 Emberiza elegans
TCCGGGTTCGTCATCTACCTATTCTCGCCCCTCATGAATACCTTTATTGCGCATGCACCATCACTCCAGTTCATGGTCGACAAGTCTTTAAATGCCACTGATGAATTGCAGTCTTCCTCTTTGTCCTTTAATTCACCTTTGGGTTATACATGCGCATCAAGCCAATATAATATAAGCCAAGAATACACATTACATCTATCTATTATCGAAGCAATAACCTTTATAATTAGCATTTTCCTGGGAGCCAAATCCAGGTTCTTGTTAATTTTAGCATCTGCATCCCCAGCCTTTTCCTGTAGGCCTTTGAAACATCTGCCAAGGCTGGGAGAGATGGAAACCCTCTCCCTCTTCCTTTGGCATTCCTATTTTTATTATTCCCAATTATTATTATATGGTAGATCTTGTCTTTGTGAACATCTGCAGGGGGGGGGTGGAGCCCTCCTCTCCCTCTTTTCTTTTAACATTACAACTTTTAACCATTTTACCTATTCCCAAATATTAATTACATTACCAATATTGATTACTCTTTTTTCAATTTTATCACCATTTAGAATCATACCTATTTACAAGAGGCTCAAACTCAGACAGGGTTGGCTAGACATCTACCGAGTGGCCTTAACTGATACCAGGGCCAACTTGGTTCTTAGCAAAAGAGCAAAATCTGGGGCCCCATTTAACCATGAACTTAAATCACAGGGACTTTGGCTCCATGACAGAGGAATAACCCCAATTTTTAACCCATTTATAATTTATACAATGTAACAACTTACCCCTGGACAGAACAACCCTTAGCATCCCAATTAATCCTTGGTTAGACCTGGCCTCACTTGAGTCCAAGGCACAGGCCTGATTCCCCAAGACCCCAAACCCCAGTGAGAGCAACATTTCCACAAGCCACAGGGGTCACAGCAGTCCAGGAACATCTTCAGGCACCACAGACACAAAGACTCCCCTCAGTTCCATGAACTCCACAGGGTGTCCATTTGGCATCTCCAGCAGGCAAATTCTGAGCCTGGAGGAGTGGGGATCGGCCCATCCTGGTTGTTCAGGATCCCTGAGGGATCACAGGGACAGTTCCTGGGAGGCCCCACAGCAGGGCAGTCTCCCTCTTGGTTCCAGGAGAGTTATGGCCCTAAATTTTTGAGAATTTTTGCATGGGCCTGAAGAGAGATTTTTTTAGCCCCAATTATCAATTATGAGTCCCTGCAGTGTCAAACATATGAGGAGGCAGTGTGAAAACAGGGATGTTATAAACTGAGGTCCTGCAAAAAACAAAAGTGTCCCCAGGTGGCTACTAATTTAATTGGAGCAGGAAGGGTCCCATCTCCAGTCTCAGTCTTGTATTCCAAAAAATTAATGCATGCATTTTGCAATTAGGGAGCAGCTAAATATATAACCACAGCACCAGGAGAGCAAATCAATTGTTTCTCCTCTGACCTCTTAGCAATCTCAACATGAATTAAAACAAATATGACAAACAATGGGGGCAGTACCATGACATTTTGGGGGGCCCTGAGAGACCAACACCAGTGATTTGTACTCTTTTCAACAATGGTGTTATCACAGCAGTGGCAGCCCCAAAAGTTCTGTAATCACTGATACAAATGGGCCCTGGAGGAGACATTCGTGGGACTGGCACAACACCGATTAGTAACACCTCTTTTCCCTTTTCCACCCACAGTCTTCTGCCTCTGAGGCTCATGTCCTCTGTGAAAGACACCACAGTGGTGGCTCCATCCTTTAGAAACCATTGTGACAACACACTTTGTTTCACCCATAGTTTTCATATTTTGACACCAGAGGTCCCAACAATATTTTAGAGACTATTCATGACACTGACACCAAACATTTCAACTCACAAAGATTGATCTGTGATAATAACTAAAAGGAAACCCAACAGGACACTTTCCAATTCTATAAACCACAACACTGGCTTTTGACACTGTAGGCTGTTTCATGGAACAGAGGGAGGGTCCATCGCTTTTCTTAGTTACTTTTTAATAGGTAAGGGACCCTCCTGGGAAATTTGTTGGGCAATGACAGACATCTTTGTACACCATAGGCTGCAAAAGTTATCATAAATGGCTCTTGTTCACTGCATGTCTGTTCAGTTATCTGATCTCAGATTCCATTAATGGGGAGCCATAATCCTGCATTGTGACACAAACTTATTGGCAGCTCCAACAGACATTGCCTAATTTCTTTGAAAACAGAGTTCTGCTAACAGGGTTAAGTGTCTCTTTCTGAATTTCCACATTGTCTTTTTTTTTTTTTTTTTTTGTGAGACCACAGTGGACACTATTTCTTTTTCTTAAGGGGCCTTTTTTTGACTTCTTCACGTTGCCCAAATTAACCCTGACTTTAACACTGACAGCAGCTGGTGTCCCCAAACATGAACTAATGACACTCTTTGGAACCTTTTTGTCTTCAAGTATCTGAATGATGATGACATGTATCACAATTATCAAAGGCACTAACCCTGACACCATGGAACATTTAAAACCCTTTTTTCCCTGTTTTTTTTTTTAAAGTTTGAGTGGCATAAAGAGTCCTCCTAGTCAGTCCCAGTGTTTTTTAGTATTACCAATGTGACGGAGTAATGCCCAAAGTTCATGAGGCAGCAGTGCTGACCAGGAGGGACAGGGTGACCCCTCCTTTGGAAAAGTGACACTTCACCAGAATGCCAACCTGTATCCAGCGTTCTCCTATCTTCTTCAGTTAAACTCCAAATTTTAAGCCCTTCATTTTTTATTTATGAATTTAAGGCTATGGAAGATCTTGACACCAAATTATTCTTGGCCTCTGGTATCAACAATAAATCATTTACACCAAATTTGTCATCTGTTTAATTTGCTCGCCTTTGTGACAGGAACGGAAAAAGCTGTCCTGTAATTCCGACCACTGGAACTCTCTCACAACTTATCTCACACAGCTGGGGTAATTTTCCATATGGACTGAGAAACTCCTGTATTTACAAAATAGCCCTTTTCACCTTAGGACCTATTTTAGCTTTATTAAAGCTTGGGGTAGTGACATTTGGTCCCCTTCATTGAACAGAACGGCTGTGGCAGTCTGATTGTCCTGAGAAGTTGACACCACAGTGGTTCTTCCCAAATTCCTGCAGGTGACACCTTTGGCAGCAGCAATAAAATAGGTAGGTCCTGCAACCCTTTAAAACAGACAAGAAGGGTAAGAGAGGCAGTGCTGGGGAACAGCAGGAGATGGTGTGGTTTAAAATAAATCCTGATGCAATGTTTGTTGACAAGCAGATTTTTCTGTATTCAAAATACCCAGAGCTTTTGAGCAGCTGCCACTAAAATTCTGCATCTGCTTTCAGCTTTTTCTCAGAACAGGAACCTTTGTGCCTTAGTAACACTTTTTGGTGGTCCCTGTTGGAGGCACTTTAATTTGGCACACTTTTTCCTGATGTCACCCAAGATTTGCTACAAATTGAGTTTTGGCAGAACCTGCCCACTGCAATATCAGTAGGCAATACCTGAATACATGGGAAAGTCTTTCTTTAATCTTTCTAACCATTTAGCTGGGACTCGTCTTTTTTCTGATGCTCACTCAAAGCTTTTCCTATGTTATGTCCCTGATCAAGAAACTTTTAAATTATGCAACAAATCCCTATTCTCCCTAAGGCAGCATTATTCTAGTTTGATTAGGGTTTTAGATCCTTTAACCGGTAGAAACCTTTAAAATGACCTGCCTGTCTGATCCTCAAATGTTGATTTTAAACAAAATGCAGGGATATAAATTCATTAGAAAGTCAGAAAGAGAGAGTCCTAAAAAAGGATCAAATGCAATCTTACGGGGCATGACTGCAGGGGTTTCCATCTTTTTTGTGGAGAGACATCCCCATTTATAGGAACCAAACTGGTTCCCATTATTGGCCTCCTGGTTTGTTGGAAGTCCAAGTGGGAATAATTTCCTTTTGTGCTGGGCTTTTCATTGATTTCTTCCCCTGTGCCAATCACCTGGTTCTGTTGCTGTCCAGAGCTGGGTTGTCACTGATTGAAGCTCATCCCACGGTGGAGAAGCCTGAATCTTTTAAATCCTCTTGACTTTGGGATGAAGGATCCAACGGGTAACCCTGCACCTTCCCTGCTTCTGAACAAATAAAACCTCTTCTTGCACTCCAGACAAATTAGCATGGGGACTTCCTCCTGGATTAAATGGACCTTTCAAACTACAAACTCTATTTTGTAGCCTCTGGATTTCCAGTGTTTAGAAATGTCATGTTTTGGGCCTCTTTAAATTCATTTCCGATAATTCCCCTTGTCCATTCAAACAAACCTTAATCATTTTCGTGGATTTTTTCCTTTGGGATTCCTATTCACCCAAAATCAGAAACATCCCCAGGGGCAGTCCTGAAGAATTTTGCCCCTTCCTGGCCCCTAACGGATCCCAAGAAATGTCAGCACAAGGAGGGATGGGTCAAGTGGGCAGAAACTTTTCCTTTTGTCTTCCTTGTGGGCAACAAACCAGAAGAGATGGAGGAAAAATCTTTTCCCAGGCTCAGGGGGTCCAATCTAGCTCTTCTCATTACTACTCTTCTCACCCTACCTGGTTTGGGCTCTTGGGGCTCTTATTTTTCCACTGTAATCTATTTGTTCCCCACACCCCTGGAATGGGGGGGATTCTTATTCCTTGCCAGTCCTCCTCTCCATCTAATCACATACTAAATGCCTGGTCTACCAGCTCCCGCTAAGGAAATTGAACCTATTGGGAGCAGGAGGAAGAGTTCAGCACCTGCCCTCCTTTCTTAGCAGGGCCTGAGACCAGGGACCATCTCCTCCCCCTGGGACAGGATGCACAAGGTCCCCACTGATTGAGACAACTTTTCTGGGGGAAACCTGTTTGGAGATTTAGGAAATTTCTTTGGAGGAACGCGAAAACATGGTTTGGCAGACAAAAGTGTAGCTTTCCGGGACTGCCCAGCCCCTGCCTCAGACACAAAAAGGCCCAGGGCTACAGCAGGGGATAAGAATTAAATTTCTCCAAGATCATCTCCTTTTGCCACGAGGGGAATTAAGGACATGGTTTTCAAAGAGTTCCAGTTTAAACACAGAGTTCAAAACAGGATCCCCATTTTTTAAGATTTAGGGGCCTCACGTTTCCTTTTTCATAAGAGGCAATTTTAACATTAGGTTTTCGATTGATATTGTAAAAAACTCAGTCCCCAAGGGAATCCCCAAGCCTTGGGAGGAAAGGCCTCCTTGAGGTCAGGCTGCCATCCACCTATGGATAAACTTTGCTTCCAAGTGCAAGCAAATACTGCCATTTCTATGCTGGCCTCCAGGCACCTGAAAATCCCTCTTTCAATATCTAGAAGGCAATTGCCGTGTCCCATTTAGGAAGGTCCCCATGAAGGGTAACATGTTTTCTTGTGGGGGAAACAGCAGATAAAAGGCATCCACAAACTGAATCCTGACCCACAGCTGACAGAAGCCATGATTCTCCCTTATATGCACAACACCTTGGGGAGAACAGGGCATTTATCCCCTGCCCTGAAAAACAACAGGTTTTTCCTGAGAAAGAGCTCTAGGACTGTGGAAAATTTTTGGGGGGCTGCCCTGAAAAGGGCTCCTGGCCTTTAGGACTTTGATAAATCCTAAGCCATATAATATAAACTACATTTCACCACATTAGATAGAAAATGAAAACTGGCCCGGGCAAACAACATTTTCCTGGGAGCCAAACTGGGGTTTGGGCATTTTTAGCCAATCAATACAGGGGGTTTTCTTGTAGGCCTTGGGACCTGTTGGGGGATGGGATTTGGAACCTCTTAAAAAACTCTATAAAAGCACCTATTTTATTAAAATAGCACAGGATTGATCTTTCCTTTAACATCTGCAGAAAAATCACATCCTCTTTCTTTGGCTCACTGGTCACTTTAAACTATTTGCCCAGTGCCATTAATTAAGGGATGGTATTGTGGTAGGTCCCAATTACTGTTTCCCATGCCCCCACATCAAATTAGCCCATTCACCTCCCGGAGATCATCCACAGGAGGGGGGAAACCCAGGAGTACCTAGAAAAGGAGAACAATCATCCTGGCCATCTGCATGGTCCAGTGGGCTGGGGTGGACACTTCATCCTGAGGCACTTCAGAACTCTGCCACTGTTCAGAGGGGATTCCCTGTCAGGCTCTCCAAGGAAATCTTGTTTCAGCCCTGGGGGGAACCAAAGACACGCGATGTGGTCAATTGAGGGTCCACCAATGCCACAGGATTTACCCAAATGCAGCAAATGCTCCTCTGGTGGTCTCAGGGAGGAGAAATGTCCTCCCCAGTCGAAGGTCCAGTTGTTCATTTTTCAGTCGGGGTCAGAAGTTATTGTCCCTTTGGGACAAAGGGTTTTGAGGGGATGAAGAGGAGCTGTGGGAATCTTGACTCCATAATTAGAAGGGTTTGATTTATTGCAGTGGGATATATATGAAAGGCAAAGAATATACTACAAAGAGATAGAAGGAAAAGTTCTCAGAAGGCTAGCTAAGAATAGAATAGAAAGAATGATAACCAAAAGGATGGGCTGGCTCCAAAAGAGAGGAGGGCCAGCTCTGTCATGCTCACTGGTTGGGGAAATCCAAATGGAGAAGAAGGGGCCAATGAGCAGAGCCACCTGTTGCATTCCACAGCAGCAGATAACAATTGTTTACATCTTGTCTCTGATCCCTCTCAGTTTCTCCCAGAAGGGAAAAATCCTAGGAAGGAAGGATTTTTCACCAAAAGATGTCCACAACAGCATCCTCCAGCTTCCTGCATGGGGCAGCTGCCCTGGAAAGGCCCAGGCACCTGGGGGCCCCAAGGGGAGCAGGCAGGAGCCAAAGGCACCTGGGGACCCAGGGGGGACAACCCCAGTCCAACACAAAAATCCATCCTCCAACAGCCCCCAATGCCAGATCCCCCATCTCCTGCTGCCCTCCCTCCCAGAGCTTTCCCTGGGGGACACCCCAGAGCTGAGCCCGGCCCCAAACCCAACATGTGGGAGAACAAGGGGCAAGGGACATGTGATCAGCTGGCTGATTGGCATCTCAGTCACTGCAGACACTGGGGAGCACTGGGCAATGCTGATCACCTGCAGACAAGGCTGAGGGCTGGGATCCATTGGCCCAGGAGTGGCCAAGAACATCCACACAACCCGAAATCCCCCACCCCTGCAGATCCAAACCCATCCAAGCTCCATGCCCAGAGCACTGTCCAGAGGGAATGACCCTGCCCTCCCCTCATCCTGGAAACCCCACAGCCCCGGAGTGCCCCAGAGCACCAGGTCAGACCCAGCAGCCCCATGGGCCCAGGGAAGCACTGGCCAAGAGCAGGAAATAATTTCCCAGGCACTTTTGACATATGAAGATTGTCCCCAGGCATTTAAGAGCTTTTGGTAAATCAAGGTGCCCTGGGAGTTATAGGGGTGTTGGTGCCCTGCCAGCATCTCTGACAATGGCCCTGTTTGGCCCTGATATTCTCAGGAGGACATTAATTTCTTGGGCTTTAGGAAGGAAAATATATTGTGAAGTGGTTCCTGAGAGCTGTCCAAGGCTGTGATTCCTGTATGACATTCCAGGGCATTAGTGAAGGGTTCTGCACATCTCTTTCCCCAGGGACAATGTGGATCCATCAGAGGTGTGTTACGGCCCAGCTGGGAAAACATTTCAGGCCACTGCCTTGACTGTTTGCTCTGGAACTTGCCCAAGGAGCTGCAGGGCCCAGAAAGATTTTTCTGTGGAATGCCCCAGAGCTGAGAGACCAGAGGGTCCCTGTGGGGGATCCTTGACCAGATGGACAAGAGCTGTGATGTAATTGGGTTGCTGAGGACACCTTGGAACGGAATTGAGGAAGTGTCTGGAGGGTTCTAATTGCAGAATAATGGCCAAGGAGAGATCCAGACCTCCTTGGAGATCAGTGCCAGTCAGGGGGTGGCCCTGGACAGCCAGTGACCACGTGCCAACAGCCCGGGCAGAAGGAGCTGGACAAGCCCAGAGGCTCCCAGTGTGGGCAGATTGGCCCTGCAGCTTCAGGGACCCCATGGGAATGTCCCTGTCCCCCTGGGGGCTGTGCATGAGCTGTGCAGAATCTCTCCCTCCAGCTCTCAGCAGCATTTCAGCAATGAGCTATTTCCCCTCTTTGACTGACCAGTGCTTTTGCACAAACAATTTACAGTGGGGTCCTCAGCACAGGAAAGGCTCAGACTTCATGGAGCAGCTCCAGAGGAGGCTGAGATGCTCCAAAGTGTTGGAGCACCTCTGTGACAGAGACAGGCTGGGGGAGTTGGGGTGGTTCAGCCTAGAACAGAAAAGGCTGTGGGGAGACCCCATTGACACCTTGCAGGACTTCAAGGAACCTCACAGGAAATGTGGGGAAAAAATGTTTTAGTAGGGCCTGTGTCAATTGGAGAAGGGGAAATAGTTTTAAAGCAGAAGAGAATAAGTTCAGACTGGAGATAAGGAAGAAATCTTTGATGCTGTGGTGGTGAAACACTGACACAGGTTTCCTAGACACCTGGTGGATGCCCCATCCTTGCAAATATTCCTGGTTAGATGGGCTCTGAGCAGCAGGATGGAGCAAAAGATGTCTCTGCTCCCACCCCACAGGAGGCCCTGTGGTGTCAGCTACCAGAGGGGTCGGTGTCTCTTGTAGGATTCAATTCCTCCGGAGAGCAGGGGGAACACACAGCAGCACAGATGGCAGGAATGTCCTCCCATGGAGATGGGAATATTCTGGATCCACAGGTGCAGGCTGCCCAGTTTTGTGTCTTTGTAGATGGACACCAGTGTCAGAAGAGACTGAGAACCAGGAGGCCCCCAGTGTCTCTGAGTGCCCTTGGTTCCAGGAGGCCCCACAGAATCCCAGGGAGGGGCACTAAGTTCCTTTGTTATGAAACTGTGGTGTTATAAGCAAAAGTAGTTTGTTCCAGTTGTCCGCCATGTATGTTGGTTTGCCCCGGAGATGTACCTTCCCCTCCCCCTGTCCATCTCCCTCAAGACCTCCCCCTTATTCCAGATCCTTCCCTGGCACTCAGGGAAACCCTGCCCTCCTCCCTTGTCCATTACAGAAACCCCACCTTTCTCTCTAGAAACTTCTGTGTCCATCTTGTATCCCTCGAATACCCATTGGTGTGCTCAGTGCACTCTCCTCCCCTGTTATTCCCCATTGGGTGCCATAATGTGTGCCCTGCCCTGTGCTCCTCCCCAGGTTTCTGCCATTGGTCCTGGTTTGTATCCTCCCCATGTTCCCTGCCCCGTACTGAAGCTGTTGTAACCCTGCATTTGCTGTCACTTGTCCCTGCACCCTCTCAGAGATTGGAACCTTTTGGGAATGTGCACAAGTGATTCCTCTCTTTCCTTGGCCCTGGATTCCTCAGCTCGGGCCAACATCAGTGGCTGCACAGAGCAGCTGCTGCTTCTGGGAGACAAGCAGCCCTGCTTGTACCACCAGCCAAAGCGGCCCCAAGGGCGGACAGGGAGGGCCACTCCCGGCACAGGCCGGGAGACAGGGCTGGCTGCAGACATCTCTATGAGTGGCCAGGTCACCAGGGCCCCTTGGCTCCATCCCAGGGCCCCTTTTGGCTCCATGAGGCCCCACAGAACCCAGGGCCCCTTTGGCTCCATGAGGCCCCCAGAATCCCAGGGCCCTTGGCTCCATGAGGCCCCACAGAATCCCAGGCCCCCTTTGTTTTGAGGCCCACAGAATCCCAGGCCCCTTGGCTCCATGAGGAGGCCACAGAACCCAGGCCCCTTTGGCTCCATGAGGCCCCACAGAATCCCAGGGCCCCTTTGGCTCCATGAGGCCCCACAATGTCACAAGGGCCCCTGGACACCACAAGGCCCTGAGGTATCCCAATGGATCCTTGGTTCCAGCCAGCCTCACTTGAGTCATGAGGGCCTCTGGATTCCCTGAGACCCCACAGTGTCACAGTGTCCCCTTGTTTCCACAAGCCACAGGGTCACAATGGCCCCTGAACATCTTTAGGCACCAGAGTGTCGCAGTATCCCCTCAGTTCCATGAACTACACAGTGTCACAGTGTCCTCTTGGTTCCATTTAGTCCTGCAGTGTCACAATGGTTCCTGGGAACCATGAGGCCCTGAGGGATCACAGTGGATGGTTCCATGGAGCCCCACAGGTTGGCAGTCTCCTCTTGGTTCCATGAGGGCCCATGGCCCCAAAGGGGCCTCTGATTCTACTAAGAACCCGGGAATGTCACAGAGCCCTGTGATGCCATGAGTCCCTGCAGTGTCACCAATGTCCCCAGGAGGCCCTGCAGTGTCACCATGTCCCAGGAGGCCCTGGGCAGTGTCACAATGTCCCAGGAGGCCCTGGTCACAGTCCCCAGGAGGTCTGGCAGTGTCCACAGACACCGGGAGGAGCAGTGGCAGTCCCTGGACTGGCAGCACCATGTCACCAGGGAGGTTTGGCAGTGTTCCCCTCTCTGTGACACCACCAGCAGTGGCAGCCCCACAATTCCACTCTCTGTGACACTACAGGTGTGGCAGCCCTGTGAGAAATTCCCAATGGCACCGTTCCCTTTGTCACTCTGTCACCACAGAGTTTGACAGCAGTGTTCAACGTTCCCTCTGTGACACCACAGTGGTGGCAATCCTGACCTTCCCTCTGTGACACCACAGTGGTGGCAGCCCAAGTCCCTTCCTCTCTGTGACACCACAGCAGTGGCAGTCCCAGTGTTTCTCTATGACACCACAGCTGTGGCACCCCTACTGTGACACCACAGGTGGCAGCCCCAGTGTTCCCCTGTCTGACACCAACACAGTGGCAAACCAAAGATCCCCTCTCTCTATGAGAATGCAGGGGTGGGAACCCCAATGTTCCAGTCTCTGACACCACATCAGTGGCAGCCCCAACATCCTGTCTGCAATGGCAGCCCCAACGTTCCCTCTGTGACACTGCAGCAGTGGCAGCTCCTGTGTCCCACTGGCTGTGACACCACAGTGGTCACAACATCAACTTTCCCTGCTTAGACATGGCAGCTGTGGAAGTCCCAGGTCCCTGTCTCTGGAAACCCCAGCGGTGGCAGCCCCCATCCCTCTCACTGGCACCACAGCAGTGGCAGCCCCAATGTTCCCCCTGTCTATGACGCCACAGTGGTGGCAGCCCAAAAGTTCTCCTGTCTGTGACACCATTGCTGTGGCAGCCCCAGTTCCCCTCTCTGTGGCACCACAGTGGTGGAAGCCCCAAAGTTCCCTCTCTATGACACACTGCAGGTGGCCATCCAAAGTTCTACTGTGTATGACAGCACCACAGTGGCAGTTCCAACCTTCCCTCACCTCAACATTTGCAGCCCCAGTGTTCCCCTGTCAGTGACACCACAGTGGTGGATCAGTGTTCCCTCTCAGTGACATGACAGCAGTGGCAATATCAATGTCCCTTGTCTATGACACCAAAGTGATTGCAACCCCTGTGTTGCCCTCTATGTGACACCACAGAGGTGGCACCCCCAGCGTTCTCCTGTCTATGACAGCATTGAGGGCCAGCCCCAACATTCCCTCTCTGTGACCCCTGCCCTGGAAGCCACCCCACAGCTATGGCAGTCCCATTGTCCTGGTCTCTGTGACACCACAGCTGTGGCAGCTCCAGTGTTCATCTCTCTGTGACACCACAGCCCTGGTAGCCCCAGTGCTCCACTCTCTGTGACACCATGGCTGTGGCAGCCCCAGTGTTCCCCTCTCTGTGACACCACAGCCCTGGCAGCCCCAGTGTTCCCTCTCTGTGACACCATGGCTGTGGCAGTCCCATTGTCCTGGTCTCTGTGACACCACGGCTGTGGCAGCCCCAGTGCTCCACTCTCTGTGACACCACAGCTGGTGCAGTCCTGTTGTCCTGGTCTCTGTGACACCACAGTGGTTCTGCCCAAATGTTCCCCTCTCTGTGACACTGCAGCTGTGGCAGCAGCACTCAAACAGAAGCAGCAGCTGTGGAACAACAGGGGAGGAGGGGAGGAGCAGAGGCAGAGCTCTGGAACAGCAGGAGATGAGCAGTGCTGGAGCAGTGGTAGAGCAGTGGTGGAGCGATGTTGGACAAACAGAGGAACTGTGCTGGAACATCCCCAGAGCAGCACTGGAGCAGCTTTTGAGCAGCAGTGGAGTAACCATGGAAAAGGTGGAACAGTGGTGGAACAGGAACCACAGCCGCATGAACAGTGGTGGTACATTGGTGGCACAATGGAGGCACTTTAGGGCACTCTGGTTGCACACGGGTTGGTGGAACATTGGTGGCACATTGAGGCACTCTGGGGTCACCCTGTTTTTTAAGATTTTCTAAACCTTCTGATGTTGATGTTGTTTTAGTGGACTTTCTCACACTTTCTGTAAATAACTAATTGTTTTGCATTCCTTTATGGAGGAGGAGAGAGTTGATGGACTGTTGGTTTGACCAGTGTCATTGGAGAGGTGGCATTGTCACCCTCAATCCACTGTCACTTTTGGAAAACTATAAATGTTGAGTCAGAAAATAAACTTCCTTTTTTCCTTCACCTTGAGAACAGTGGTGTGAGTTTATGTTCTTTTCGTGTCCTGTAGTGACACACATGCCCTTCAGCTGACTGGTTTCATGCTTTGAGCTTCAGGGAATTGCCCAATCTTTCTGAAGCTCAAATAAAAATATCATATTAGTCAACATCTTAATTGTGTTGATATCTCACAGAATTGCCTTTTCTTTTGGCTAAAATTGCTTCCAATACAGAAATCTCTGGGGATGGAGGACATGTCTGATGCAGCTGGGACATCCCAGAGAGCTGAGGGAAGAGCTGTGATGGTTATTAAACTGTTCAAATGTTCAATTTGTGTTTGTTGGTGAAAACCTTTCAGCTCTGAGTGTCACCAGCCTGAGCCCAAAGGACACAAACCTGATGAGTTGTGGTTCCCACTGCAGGGGCACTTGACCTTTGCTTAGCACAG